>PPHD01000495.1:14135-32238 GCA_002909625.1 Bambusicola thoracicus | reverse complement strand
AAAAAAAAAAAAAAAAAAAAAAAAAAGTCATGATCCATTGTAGTCAGGAGAGTTAGACAGTGAATTATTCTCCAAGAATCACCATAGAATCATAGAATGTTTTGGGTTGGAAGGGACATTTTAGATCATCTAGTTCCAATCCCACTGCTATAGGCACCTCCCACTACACCAGATCGCTCAAAGACCCATTCAGCCTGGCCTTGAACACTTCCGGGGAGGGGATATCCATAACCTCTCTGGACAATCTGTTCCTGTTTCTCACCACCTTCAGCGTATTTTCCTAATATCTGTTCTAAATCTACCCTCTTCCTGCTCAAAGCCATTTCCCCTTGTCCTGTTGCTACTTGACCTTATAAAAAGTCACACTCTCCAGCTTTCCTATAGGCTCCCTTCAAGTACTGGGAGGCCGCTATTAGATCACCCCAGAGCCTTCTTGTCTCCAGGCTGGGGAGCCCCAGCTCTCTCATCCTGTCCCACAGAGGAGGTGCTCAAGCCCTCTGATCATCTTTGTGGCCCTCCTCTGGACCTGTTCCAACAGCTCAATGTCTATTTTGTGTTGGGGGCCTCAAAACTGGATGCAATACTCCAGGTAGGATCTCATGAGAGCACAGTAGACAGGAAGAATCACCTCATTCAACCTGCTGGCCATGCTTCTCTTGATGCATCCCAGGATACAGTTGGTCGTTCAGGCTGCAACTACACATTGCTGGCTCTGTTGAATCTTTGATCAATCAGCACCCCCAAATCTTTCTCCTCAAGGCTGTTCTCAAGACATTCTCCACCCAGACTATATCTGTGCTTGGGATTGCCCTGACCCAGGTGCAGGACTCGGCCTTGTTGAACTTCATGAGGTTAGTATGGGCTCACCTCTCCAGCCTGTCCAGGTCCTTCTGGATGGCCTCCCTACCCTCTAGTGTGCCAACTGCACCACTCGTCTTCGTGTCACCTGTAAACTTACTGAAGGTGTGCTCAATCCCACTGTCCATGTCACCTACAAAGATGGTAAATAACACTGGTACCAGCACCAATCCTTGAGGAACATCACTTGTCACCAGTCTCCATTTGGACATTGAATCACTGACTGCAACTCTCTGAGTGTGACCATCCACTCAATTCCTTATCCAACGAGTGCTCCATCTATCAAATCCACTTTTCTCCAATTTGGTGACATAATAGAGAAGTGCGTGATGACTTCTATTTGCAGAATACTTCCAGGGTGGTTACATCTACTGGGCATTAGAAGCCTCCATAAATTACTAACAGCACTGCAGATGAATGAAAGAATGAATAAGGAACATATACCTTAGCGTTTTTCTCTGTGGTGTGCCCAAATAATTAGTAAACAAAACTGTCACTATTTGAGTCTCTGAAGGTGCATATTCTGCAGCATGTGTGTGCAACTCTTGGAGAAGTAAAATGGTCAGATGCCTGTAGAATTGTCCCATATGAATTCTCTACTGTCTAGAACTAAGTTCATTCCAAGCAGTGTCTTGTTCTCAGCTGCTAATTTAAAAAAATAAATATCAGTGAATTAATGTGATGGAGACATCTAATCCCTCTAAGTAATGTGCTTGAAACTGATCTCAAAACTGTTTAAATGAAATCAGAATAAAAAAGAATTATAGCCCTGGTGTCATTTATAAATAAATTTTATTTTAAAATGTCTGAATTAGAAAAGCAACAACAACAAAAACACAGAATTTGGCATAGGAAAAAACGTCAGCATCGATGTCTCTAAACAGAAGATCTTAGACATTTTTTTCATTCACATCAGAATCCAGCCTTGGCTACAGCATCTCCATTAAAGTATAAGAAAAAGTCACCAGTTTAAATTTTCCTTCAGCACTGCCAGTAAAAAAACAGTGATTCATCTGTCTTGGATGCACATGTCCACATAGTCTATTTAAACCTGAATTTTATCTCATTTCCAAAGTGGATTTATTTAGCTCTCCTCCCTGTTTTCATATTTTTCTAACAAACAAAGGAAAGGATCTTAGACCTTCAAGGTCTAAAGCAAAATTCAGAAAAGCTCGGTTCTTTCACCCTTGCTTCAAACATCATACACTAAACCCATCAGTGTCCAGTCTCCTGAGATAGGTCTAAATATTCTGTCACTCTTCATGCAGTGCATCCTGTGAGTTATTGCTCAAAACTCAAACTGACTATAGACATGTTAGCTTAGTTCTGTGTCTAAGCTCATAAATTTGGCTTCTCAACAGGGTGATTCTCTAGGTTATTCTGCCACGCTGACACAGCTATCCTGCCTCTCACCTCCAACCTGAGTCTGTGCTCTACCATACCATACCATCACCCTGACCCATCAGCTAACTGACTCTAAACTTGTCTCCCATCCCCAAGCAATCTTCTCTTTGCATAATTCACATTGAATTCTCAGCCCTTTGTTTTTCCTATGATCTACCTCAAGGCAAGTGGAAAAATTTCTGCAAGATATTTCCTCTTCTATATCTTACATTCTCCCTCTGTTGTACCCTTTTCTCCTACTCTTGCAGCATGAGCTGGTTCTGCTGAGATAAGTCGTTTCCTTAGATTCCTACAGAAATACAGAACTGCAGAAAGCCAAATCCCAATGTTTTTTTCCCACAGAAAGCAGTCCTGGTAATCTCTTGAGTTAAATACAACTCAATATGTCTATGCTCAGTAGAACAAGACCTGAAGAAGCAGTTCAAGATTTTAGCTCACTAAAATTAACAGCAACTACAGAAAAGAGAAAAGGAAAGGGAAAAAGAAGGGAAAAAAATGTAAAGGAAAAGGAAAAAAAAAAAAGAAAAGGGAGGAGGAGGAAGGGAAAAAGGAGGAGGACAGTGAACAAAAAGCTGCATATTTAAAATACAGCACCTGTAGAACTTAGGCTTTCAGATTCAACACTAAGAAAACCAATTTTAAATCAAGGCATTTCAACAAATACACAAACAAATCATGTAGAGGGCTATACTAAGCAGTGCAACTACCAAGAGGTTAGAGGAGAGATGGAGAAGGGCATGTGTAGAAGGTTCATGGTTATTTACAGTTTTTCTAATCTGATTCTGATGATTTCAGTAATAGAAATATTGCATATGACTTTTGTAAATAAACAATATAGTGTATTGTTCTGGACAAAATGGGGAAATGACTTAAAATCTTTTTAAAAATTGCACTGAACATACAGCCTGAGGATCTCAAAGTAGTAAGACACGTTTTGTTCACTCAAAAATTGTAGTAGGGTGTTTTGCTTTTCAAATAAGGAAGTACAATATAATTTTAAAGTACCTAGTTTGGATATTCTGTGGAAGTGGAGCAATGATGTGATAAATACATTAGTCTTTGACTACAGTTAATTATGTTTTTGGGCATGCCAACGTAATTCAAAGGACCAATTTAGTAATATGGCAGTTATTTCTTTCTCCTTCAACCATGAATGCCCCAAAATCACAGAATTAGTGATTTTGAAAATTATGTGACCTTGTGGATTAGGTCAAATTGAGACAGTAAACAAAGAAACAACAACCAAAAGGAATCCCTACTAAGCAGAAAATTAGAATAATCTGAAGGTGCAATATGTCTCATGCCTTTCTGATAATGTGAGAAAGAGTTCTCCTTCAGAGGCCAGAACAACAGAAAACAAAAGGTAATTACCATCTGACAGCTTTCTGTATTTGCAAAGTATTGGTAGCTCCTAATGGGCAGGTGTCCACATTGGAAAAAACATTAATTAGTACCCTTGTTGGCAGGCTCAGCTGAGAAAAACATGATTAAATGAGCATGGAACTGAAGTGCCTTCTGTGATGATAATTGCACATACCTACATTTATTGTAATTTTGGGATGTGATTTTCCATTTGGATCCAAATCACTGAAAGGATTTAGTTATTGTGACAACATATGGGAATAATGACTCTATTAAAGCACTCAGGGCCTAATTTCCAAAAGTATTCATCACCCACACCTTTAATGGGATAAGAAAACTTCTGATAGCTTGGAAAATTGGGACTCTTATGGTAATTTTAGTGCAGAAATTGCCAAGTAGGAATTGTAAGAAAGCCACAAAGTAGCAGTGACTGTGGAGGCAGTAGAACAGCAAAGTCAAACTTTAAAAGAATAGATTTCATAACAGTAAGTAAGACAGAGACATGTAAGAGGGAATTTTTTTTAATTTCATTTTGCATGAAAACTGGAAAGAAAAAAATCAGCAATATGTGCTGATACCAGGTGTTATGCACAGCAGCAAGTCTCTTTAGCAGCAGAAACATAGAATTAAACAGTGTATTAAAACTGAATGATAAATTTCCGAGAAAATTTGAAGAGAAATCGTATTTTTCACAAGAACAAATAGTAAGCAAGTGATGAGTGATACAGAAAAGGTTGCTGTGATTTAATTGGTAGTAAGTAGTTTTGGATGAAGCCTTCCACAAGATGCTAGTCCTTCAGGCTGTAACACTGGAATGTACTGGACTCCAGTGTACTGGGGGTCCCATCTGCAAAAAAGACCGACAGCTGTAACTTGAGAAAATCTGGGCCATTCTGGTGTTGTTCCATAAGCCCAATTTATCTGGCCAGCTGCAGAAACAATTACACACCATCTCATAAAGCCCAAACAGGTGATTTTCTCCTTATGTCAATATTTGGAGTGCCTACTTTACATTTTCCAGTTGTTATTATAAACACTATGGTAAACATCATGTTATTTTAATGCTTTTTATATGAAGCTCTTTGTGGCCATGATTCATACCAACTTGCATCAAATTAGTAATTATATAGCAATCAATTTAGCAAAGTAAAAATTATTCCAATCTGAACCGATGTTGATTTGAGAGTAGATTTCAGAGGGTGGGCAGAAAAAAAATGGAGTTATCTGATTAGTACTATGCATTCAGAGAAAGAAATGGATTATTTATTCCCATCCAACAAAAGGCAAATGGGGTAGTCACTTTAATGTCTGACTTTTCAAATACTAGAGAAAAGCTTGCAGGGTAGTCAGAACCTTTAGCAGTCACCCTGCACTGAGCCAAGGTTCTGACCACATCCAGCACTGATTCGTGAAGACATAACGGATCTGACCACAAAGAATCTCACAATCAAGTTGTATATGCCTCTGATAGCATTTTTTAGGACAGCATTTCCAAGACAGGCTTCTGCAGTTGAAACTATTCTTGAAAGAGAGAGAATGAAAAAAAGAGATGGAAAATATATAGTTGCATGTCAAGTTGTATGTGGGCTGCTCTGCTGTGTAGTTTGGAAAACACACCGGAGTTAGAATGACTAGAATAAGAAAAAAAAAAGAAAGGAATTTTAGGTGAAAGATATCAAGAAACAGCAAAATATCAAAAATCTTACTTAAATCTTGTTCCCATTTTCTGGAGTAAAGATTAATTTAGCCTTAAATTACCTAGAGTTGTCTGAAGTGTTAAACATTTAAGAATTGTGCAACAGTACAATTGACAAAATTGAGTCAAGCTGCAGGAGTAAGAGGATTTTTATCTCAGTGGTAGAATGCTTATGTTAATAGGACAGTGCAGTGTAGGAACAGTCACACATTCATATCATGAATTAGGTCTGCATACAACTGGGATCTGTTTGTATGGGAAGGAGAAAGGGCACCTTTAGAATAGGAAATAAGGACATCTTCAAAAATTTATTTTGTAAAAATTGGTGAAAAAAATATCCAATATTCTGACTGCACTTATTCTTTATTGTGATTTTAAAAACACCCTTCAAGAAACCTTGTTCTAACCATGACTAATAATGAAATTCTCTGTAAATGGAAGAGACAGCTAAAAAAGATAGCTGTAATGTGTTGGGTTTTTCTTCTCAAAAACATAACCATTGTTATCCATAAATATATTAAATAATAATATAACTGGAAAATTCACAAAACAACCCTAGAGAATTCTGACTTCTGTACTGCCCAGTGCAGAATGGTGCAAGGTAGCAGGAAGTGTCCTGCTTCTAACAGGGGGCATACTACAGTCACACCATACCAGGCATCATGGGATCAAACTGATGAGCTACACTTACAGTGTTACAGTGATAGCATCTCAGCCTAGCCCCTCCACAGACACGTGGCTGCATTAACCGATGTCAGTAGTAGACAGGAGGTCTCTGCACTGTGGCAAATGTACTAAGACTACCCAAAAGCCAGAAAGATCGTGAGGCTCCGCTTTCACAGTCTGTATTCGTACTGGAAATCAAGATCAAGCAAGCTTCTGCCCTTCTGTTCCATGGGAGGTTTCTGGCCTCCCTGAGCTTGACTTAGGACATCTTTACAAAGTAAATGCACTCAATCTGTCAGAATCCAAGGGAGATTTCCAATAGATAATCATTACTTGCTGGACATACGGATGCTCCCTTATGATCTTGGGAATCTTTGCTGCCTGGTATTGCCCTTGCTGAGCGCTGTCTGTGCTCATGCAGCTCTGGGGCAAGGTGAGCACTTCACCATTTCACTCTCGGGTTGGGTCTGAGCTCTGTGCACTCTCTCTGTCATGATACGAAGCATTCATATTCACCAGGAGTCTTCAGCTGCACCTAGGCCCATGAACAGTTCCAGATATCACTATAATACTGCTGCTTCTACATTACGCTTAGAGTCATCACAAACAAGAAGGAGGAACAGTTAAAACAATCACAGAAAGTGTAGGAAAAGGAAGAGCCTTGTAATAATGAAGAAGCAGAGACTTCTCCAGATGTTAAGTGAAGGGAAGGTGTATGATATTGGTGATAAGAGGGCTGAGGAAAAAGCAGTCATATAGAAAAGTGATGTACAGCCTTCCCAGAGACATCAAGGTCAGTCAGAGGAGCCTAGAAGATATATCTGCAAGTGATAATATCATTACAGTTTAATATCCTTATAATAGAATAAAAATAATTTATCCCCTCTTATCCCTATTAGAGGACACATATTTTTCCCTTTAGAATACGATAGCTATAAATATTTTATTGCCATTAACACTCAATTAGATTAAAAGCAACAGAAATGGCTAGCTCTGTGAGCTGACCTTCTATCACCAGCATTATAGATAGTATTTGGGAGGTTGTTTATCTTAGAACTCAAGCTAGTGTATTTTGAAAGCTCCATTATATGGCATATATGTGTGTACATACAGAAAACCATGTATAAAGTGTAATTGGCTGTATTGTCTAAGGAATATGAATATTTGCTGTGTCTGGCTTGTAAATCTTTAGTCTGATTCATGTAGAGTTTATCTGGGTATTTCAGTTAAAACATATTCAGTCCAAGACACAATACAGGAGATGTCTACATGGCACAATACAAAACATGGCTAGGTAAAAAGCTAACACAAGTACTAGCAATGCAGTTACATTAGTGCAAGGCTCTTGCAGTCTAATTTATTTGTTGACAGCTATTTCTCTTTCAGAGGCTGTTTGGAGATCTCTAGGCAGCATTGCACTATGCTGAGCAGGCATTCCCTTGCAGAAAACAGCCTTTTGTTTTAGCTTCTCCAGACTCAGCTTACGCTCTAAGCACAAGTGTCTTAGAGCAGTCAGAACACCTTTGTCAGCATCAGCACTCCTTTATGATCATTTATAATATATCTCAATATATTATCCATACTATTCAAAAAAGAGTATAACCACAGCATGGAAAGACCTTGGGTGATGCTGATTAAGCCTATGCAGTTCAAGCAGTGGATAGTCAATGATGTACAACCTGTTTAGATAAGATATTTGTAGATTTACTTGTGGATTTAGGTCACTCCAAAGGCTATGAGTTCTATGATCTAGGACGTACCTTTGACAAACCAGGAATGCTGATTTGAGATGAGACACATCTGACCAACAGGGGTTAGGATATCCTAGGCAAAAATCTGGCTTTGTTCATTACCATGGCTTTAAACTACAGCTACATGGGAGAGGTGTGTACTGCTGAGTGACAGAGAAATAGGGAACACTGTCACTTTAGGAAGTAGTCAGGGAAAAAAAGCTCATATTTGTCCTGGACGTTTGTGGGAGAATTCCTCTAGGAAGGTAATGCATCCAAAACCCAGCTGAAGTACCTCTATACCAATGCACACAGCATGGGCAATAAGCAGGAAGAGTGGGAAACTGCAGTGCATTTGGAAAACTATGATCTTACTGCTATCACAGAAATATGGTGGGATAATTCTCATAACTGGAATACCACCACTGAGGGCTAAAAGCTTTTTAGAAGGGATAGAAAATGTAGGAGTGAGGGAATTGCCCTCTATAGTAAAGAGTGTACAGGCTGTGAGGATGTCCCTCTGAGAAATGGTGAGGAACAAGTTGAGAGCCTGTGAATTAAGATGAGGGATAGGACCAACAAGGGACTGCTAGTTGTTGGGGTCTAATACAGGCCACCTGATCAAAGGTCTTCTTGCTTCAGCTACAAGAAGTATTGGGTTTGCAGGCTTTCATCCTGATGAGGGATTTCAACCACCTGGATATCTGTTGGAAAACAGCACAATGAGCTGTAAACAATCCAGGAGATTCCTGGAGTGCATCAATGATAACTTTCTGGTTCTCTGGTTCAGGGATTGAACAGACTGACTAGAGGTGAAGTGTTGCTGGGCCTTGTGATAACCAACTTGGATGACACTGTTGAAGACATTAAGAACAGAGGCAGCCTGGGCTGCAGTGAGCATGCCCTGATTGAATTCATGATCTTGAGGAGTGTGGGCCTAGCAAAGAGTGGAGTCAGGACCCTGAAATTCAGGAGAGCAAATTTCACACTTTCTATGAAGTTGTTGGATGAGGTCTCCTGGAAGCTGTCCTTAGGGACAAAGGAGTGAAGCAAAGCTGGCTACTCTTTAAGGATGCCTTTCTGAGAGCACAAGAGCTCTCAATCTCTGAGAACAAGAAAGGAGACTTGGCAAGGACCTGCTGGTCAAACTGAGGGAAAAGAAAGACATGTACAGGCAGTGGAAACAAGTATGTGTCACCTGGAAAGAACACAAGGATGCTGTCTGGACATGGAGAGATGGGATTATGAAAGCCAAGGCACAGATGGAACTGAATTTGGCAAGAGATGTTAAAAACAACAAGAAGGGACTCTGTACGTACATTGCTCAGAAAATACAGGCCAAAGAGAGCATACCTTCTTTGATAAATGAGAAGTGAGAACCAGCTACAACAGATATGGAGAAGACTGAAGTACTCAATGAGTTCTTTGCCTCAGTCAGTCTTCATGGGCAAGCAGGATTTTCATATTTCTCACATCCTTGAACCTCATATCTCTGAAACTCTTGGTGGGAATTGAGGGTGCAAACTATCCCCCACTGTAATCACAGAGCAAGTCTAAGGCCTTCTCATGGGGCTGAATGTGTACAAGTCCATGGGGCTAGACAACATGCATCCCAAGGGATCTGGATGATGTGATTGCTGATCTGCTCTCCATCATATTTGAAGTCATGGCTGTCAGAAAAAGTCCCTGGTGACTAGAAAAAGGGAAACATTGCTGCCATTTATAAGAAAGGGAGGGAGGGGGACCCAAGGAACTACAAACTGGTGAGCCTCACCCCTATATCTCAGAAGATCATGAAGCAGATCCTCCTGCAAGACAAATTAAGGTACATGAGGGATGGACAGTTGATTCGAGACAGCCAGTATGTCTTCACCAAGGGAAGATCATGCCTGACCAATCTGGTGGCCTTCTATGATGGAATGATGGCATCAGTAGACAAAGGGAAGACAACTGACATCATCTACCTGGACTTCTTCAAGGCCTTTGGCATGGTCCCCCATCACATCCTCATTTCTAAATTCCAAAGATATGAATTTGAAGGCTGGACTACGCAGTGGATAAGGAACTGGTTGAAATGTCCTAGCCAGAGGGTTGTGGTCAATGGCTCTATGTTCAAGTGGAGGCCAATGAAGAGTGGTGTCCTTGAGCAGTCTGTCATAGAACTGGTGCCCTTTAACATATTTATCAGTGACACAGATTATGGGATCGAGTGCAGCCTCAGCAAGTTTGCTAATGACACCAAGCTGAGTGGTGCAGTTGATACAGCAGAAGTAAGGGATCCAGAGGGACCTTGATAAACTCTAAAGATGAGGCTGATTGAACTTGATGAAGTTCAACAAAGCAAAGTGCAAGGTTTTGTACTTGGATCAGAATAATCCCAGATATTTATACTGAATGGGAGAAGAGCATCTTCAGAGTAGCCCTGCTGAGAAAGACTTAGGGGTTCTGGCAGATGAAAAACTTAACATGAGCCACCAGTGTGTGCTTGAAGCCTGGAAGGCCAATGGTATCGTGGGCTGCATTACAAGAGAGGTGGCCAGCATAGCAAGGGAGGTAGTTGTCCCTGTCAACTCTGCCCTCATGAGGATCCATATGGATCACTGAATCCAGATCTGGGGCCCCCAGCACAGGAAAGTTGTGAAGCTTTTGGAGAGAGACCAGAGGAGGGTACGAAGTTGATCAGAGGGCTGGAGCACCTCTCCTATGAAGACAGGCTGAATGAGCTGGGTTTTATTAGTCTGGAGAGGAAAAGTCTGCAGGGTCTGCGTTTAAAGAGACATTATAAACAGGAGTGAAATCAAGTTTTATATGGGTACATAGTGATAGGACAAGGAGGAATGATTTTAAATCAAAGGAGGGAAGATTTAGGTTAGATATCAGGGAGAAGTTTTTCACTCAGAGGGTGGTGAAGCACTGCAACAGGTTGCCTAAGGAGGCTGTGGATGCCCCATTCCCAGAGGTGTTAAAGGCCAGATTGGATATGACAGGGGGGTTGGAACTTGGTGATCCTTCAGGTCCGTTCTAACCCAAGTCATTCTTGATTCTATGATTTAAGGGGTAGAGGAAAAGGTGTGTATGGTGTGATAGGAACAAATGACATGCACAACCATTCTTTCTGGAAACGTGAGAGTGTGAAAAAAGGGAGAAGAAAAGTTAATTCTAAAGGAACAAATTAAACTGAGAGAAATCAGAAGAGGAGAGTACTTCAGGAAGGATGATGGACTATATAAGACAAGAGGGAAGCAGCAGCACATGGGAGTGAGGAATTCAGGAGGTAATAGACATGTACAAACCTTTAGCACAGCAGAAAGCAGTCAGTACCACAACAATTCCAGAAATTTGTCTTTAGGCATATAACAGGTAATCATTTAGTCTGATTTAGTCATGTATACTGCATTTCAAATGAGCTGGGCACTTCCAGGAGTGATTCATCTACTTGAGGCATTTTCATGAGGACAGACTAACTTGTGTTTAGATGTGCAGGTTTCCTTCTGTTTACACTACAGAGAGTCTAAACAACTTGCTTAGACTGCATATAGAGAGCTAAACCTAGCCATATGTCCAAAGGTCCCTGTTTTGATTGTTTCTACTGCAGCTCCTATTATTATCTTTGTTAGCTCTGAAATGCTGGCAGATCTGAGGCCACGCTTTTGACTTTGTGCATTTAAGGAAAGAGGGATTTTTACCCTAACGTGGAAAGGTCACTGATAATAAAAGGATAATACAGAAAGTACTGCTCTCTCATTTTCTGATTTATCTATGTGGAAGACACAACCCTGACCAAAGTTCTCAGCTCTCAGATTTAGAAAGGATGATTTACCACAGCATTTATTTATTGTAATGCTGTTGCAGTTCCACTGAAAGCTATCCCTGTAAGGAAGTAGTAAATGGTATGGACAGGGAGATATTTTCATTATTAGCATTTTCACATCATCTGGCACATTTCTTGTGCATTTTCAATGTGTTTGCTTTTGAAGAGTCTTTTTAATAGATCTAACAACAAAAAAGGCTACTAAAATTGGAAACAGTGTGAGATGCTTTGGTATTTTTCAGTCTGGAGCCAAATCTGACACTGAAGACAGTTCTTGTTTAAGAACTTTCAGTGAATGAACATGATCATAGCACAGAACAAAGAAAAACATCAGTTCCCGTAGTTGTATGTTCATCATTTAAGTTTCACAAGGTATCTGAGGAAATAGGTTCAGTTTGAAATGTTTGATCTATTTTATTCAGTCATGAGTTATTTTTGCAATGCATCAAGGCAAATAATAAGCAAAGCATACTTTTTTTAGATCATTATGCTCTTAAATAATTTAAATAATGGTTTCTAGATTACTTCAGGCATGCCTCTGCCTATAACTTCTCATGTGAAATCCCTAGTCTAAAAATAGTCTTCAAGTGATTTGCATTAAAATCTGGAAATTAATGCTGTAAGAGTACAGACAACTGGTTGAGTCTGGCACCAACTTTTTTAATATGTCAAGGTACTCTGTTCACATTCAGAATGTATTCATAAATCATGACCTAAAAAGAAAAATAGCAGATTCTTAAGAATTATCCACAGGTCTTTTAATTGGTGACAACATTTCCACTGATCCTAGAGCTTTTCACCATGAGTTAATTGTACACAGCTTACCTGCAGTCTAGAGATTTAGGTGACAAAGGAGGTCAAAGATTATCAACTCTGTCTTGAAGACTGCTGAGCTATGACTTATGGTGGTGGTTTGTCCAAGGTAGTTGTAATAGTGCAAAGTGGAAAGCTTTCCAGCCTTTTTAGTATAGTACCACTTCATTACAAAGATATTCTTGATTTTCAGCTTGTATTCACGCTTACTGAGTTTCACATCATATACTACTAGAATGTTACATTTAAGCCTTAAATACCCCATCTTTGTCCATAATTTGTTACAATATCCAAGTCTAGTTTCTCAAAAGCAAGTACTACTTTTAAGTTCATTATCTGTCAGAAATGGAAGCTCTCCTAGTGTTCAGGAAACACAACTTCTTAAAAGAAATTTTTATCTCTTAATCTGCATCTTTTATTGGGATCTGATGCAATCAAATAAATCTTCAGGCATTCTATAGGGTCTGTTTTTTCAAAGAAGATGACAATTAAACTGATATACTTCAACCTCTAGAGCAAAGAAAGTAAGCCTGCCTTTAATAATGTAATAATATCAGCACACCATATAATCCCCATATTTTCTCTTTTTCCTTACCCCAAGTATGAAAATATTTATTCACTTGTAATGTTTCCATTAGTTCCTTAATGTCTATTTCATATTACTACTTAAATTACTCTTCTAGATTTGATATCAGAAGAAACAAGTATTTAACTGCATAAAAGTGTAAAACAGAACAGTATGTAAAATAATCTGCATCTTCAGACACTGTTACCAAAATAAACCAAAAAAGTCACTCTCTTCTCTTTTTTTTCTTTTTTTTTTTTCTGTTTCATAAACATCTCTCCATTTTTTTCTCTTTATCTTTTATTTAAACTTGTGTTCTAGTGGATGTAAGTATCCTAAAAGTGTTCAGACAGACTCAACAGCTGTCAGTAACGTCTGTTTATCAACTGTTTATGCTTCTGCTCCTAGGAAAAGTGCCTATCCTTTTAACTGCTGTATGCTACCCTCACCACTTCATGCAGGAGCGTTTGTGTCTTCTAGGTAGAGAATGTATTCACACACAACATAATCCTCTAAAATATATTCTTAGCGATTCAAATGCTGGAGTTACTGCAAGGAAATACAGATTACTTGCTCACACTCTCACCTTTGAAACTGAAGATGATGCCACATGGCCTGAGAACACATCGTGCTATGCCTTGAACGAATATAGACATAGTAGTCCCTATAACAAGAATTAATTCTGTAAGAGAAGGTAAACCAAGCAGATGAGACCAACCATCTTAGCTAGGAGGGGCAAGATGGAATAACAGGTATAAAGAAGTTATACACCATTATTTAGTTTTGAGATGGGAAGACCTGAAAAGAAACTCAACATATCTACACAGGTCTTACTGAACTCTCGCATGTTAGTAATTGAAGAATGCAGCAACATAGCCTTTATCATTATAGATAATAATAGCTCCTTTAGGTGAGCTATTAAGCTATTACTTTCTTTTGGTTGATATGTGTGTAGATAGAAATTAAAGTTCTTATTGTATTTTTCAAAAACAAGAACTCAGTCTCCTTCCAGCAATCCCTCTCCACCTAAAATAAGCTATGCTTTCAAGAGCTGAGTGCAGGCTATTGCAAAAACGAATAACACATAATAAGAACTGCATTTGCCTACACACCATTGCCTAACAACCAGTATCCAATTCATTATTGTAAAGCATTTTAGAATGTCACAAGTATGAAAGACACTACATAAAATGAAAATCTATTATTCTCATTTAATAGTGTTTCAAACATAACACCATTTCCATGCAGTTTTAAAAGTAATTTAAGATATCCTAAGATAGATTACTCTAAGCTAAAATTTCAGAAAGCATTCTTGCTTCTTGTTCACTGAATTTGCATTTAATGATTGAGTAGCTGTTACCTTAAGGGATATATCAATGAAATTACTACAGATTTGCACTGAATTACTTCTGAATGTACCAAAGCCTCACAAAAAACATGTGTAACGGATGTAATATGTTTCAGTTCTAATCTGTAGTTCAGCCAATACAGAACTTGTGAAATATTATTAGAAATTTTTGTCAAAGTTCTCTATTACTTCATTAGCTTCCTAGCATGTTGATGCAGCTCTGCATTTGTGATCTGGCAAAAGAAGAAGCATTTTCAGCTGTGCAGTAAACAAAAAACAACAACAAAAAAAAACCAAAGATAACGATCTCATTACTTTTTCTCAGCTGAAGTAAACAGACTGTATGGTGAGAAAAAAACACATGGAATGACACTAATGTTTACATTTCATACCAGTGTCAAATAAATATTTTTAAAAAAGAAAGGAAGAAAGGAAGAAAAGCAGCCCTCTTGGAAAAGGAATGTTTGCAGCTTCTTCTTACATGGTCAGCTTAATGAGTGAATAACCTCATCACCACTGCAAAAAGTATAGAGTTTTACATATCCATTCTTATCTGTTGAAGTTGCCATGATACGCATGCCAATTTACATTTCACGCATGCCTTACTCCTCACATGTATATCATTTAAAATATGATGAGCAGGATTTCTTGCTTTTTACATACCAAAAAGGAGGTAGTCATCTCACATGGGTTTGCAAGGGTAGCACGTCTGCACATACTCCAGTTTCTTACAGGAGAACAGTCTATCTTTGTTGAATTTAGGATCAAAAATATGGGGTAATGGTTTTTCCCTCTCGCTAGTCTGTCAGAAGTCATTTTGTTGGAAAAAATAGAATTCCTTATTTGCCACCGAAACCAAAATTTATTCTTAAGTTATATTTCTTAATATTTCTTAAAATTTTCCACAGTGATAAAAGAAATGAGGGGGAAATATCACTTGCAGTTTCCAGAAGGACACTGTTGTATGTATGTGTACACACGCTAGTGTTTATTAGAGCAGGGGATGACACTCTAAACCAGAGAAAAGAATTTCTTCATTTCTATACTTCAGTGACAGCAGTAAAACATTCTCAAGAAAATATCTGGAAAATTGTATGACTTTTTTTAAACCTGTCCTATTGAGAAATCATATACCTACAAGACTCCCTGCATCTTCTGAAGAAGAAAGATCACAGTTTCAGTAGTTCTGGTCATTTCTCTCTGGAAAAGAAAGCCAAACTCTTCCTAAATCTTCAGGCTAAGTAATCAGCTGAATCTTGTCAGCCGTCTCATGTTGTCTCTCTCATATGGAAATTCACACAGGTAACAGTTTCATAAGCCTAAAACCTTAGCTTCTTGATACATGATATACCCTAACTGCTGTAGTGATGATCTGCATTCTCTTTACAAACAACTGTTCCTGCTTCATGTGCTCACCTGTCAGTTATCTACAACCATCACTGGAGGAAGGAGTGCATTCTTCTTGCCTGTACCGGCTTCTTCAGAACAAATATTTGACCATTAACGGACCTCCACAGTTCAAACACATATGTTTTTCAAGTATATTAAATACTCTCATTTAGAAAGGAAATGACATTATAGTCTCCTATGTTCTTATGATATACCTCATCATTAGTAAAATGTATGTAATAACATGCAAGAGCAAAGTATTAATATTGAAAATAACAACCTGTTTTTAGTCTAATAAATCCAACCTCCCATCTTCAGGGCTCAACACTGATCTTCCCCAACTGCTCATTCCTGATAAACTAAGTTCTCTAGCAACAGAGGTGTTTTAAGGTCACATTAGAAAGCAACACGGACACAAATTGCTGATGATTTTCACAGTGTAGTGCTTTGCTTTGATGATTAATGCCATGCAAGAAATTGCTGTACATTACCATTGACTTTTTTTTTTTTTTAACTGGCAATTATGTGCTTTTTCTAATGCCAATTCCTTTTTTTCCTTTCCTTTTTCTTTCACTGTAATGCATGAATCTGATGCTGAATACTACATTACCACATTATCAGCACAGCTTCTGGCATTAAACTCACTACTGATTTGAGATATAACCTTAAACCTTCTTGCAAACAATTGTGAAACATGATTTGCTTATGTCATGAGTTCCAATGTTTCCTATTGCTATGAAATATAAGATTTTGCTAGCAAAATTTGCACTTTCTGAAGTACGAGTAATATTTTGTTTCATATAGAAAATTTCCTTTACATTTTTATACCAAATAAAAGCCGGTGGTGGGATAAAACAGATATGAACAGGTAGAACTTCTGTGGTGGGATATGCTCACTTCATAGTGAAATATCTTTAGAAGACTGTGTCTATGTTGTCAACATCTGACTGGGACCATTCTCACACAATTCTGAACTTATTACTTGCCCCAGAGTTGTTTATTAGTACAAACCGAGCCAAAGAGTGATGCTACTCACTGAATACTATTCTCAGTAGCTGATGCAGGTCACCCAACACAAAAAACAGCACCTCAACCCACAGCTGAGATAGGCAGCAAGTGGCAACAGTTTGGGGCTAATGCTTATTTGCATTATATCTTGGAGACATTTTACCCCTCTGTTTACATTCTTGGGAGAAAATGCTGCTTGGATCAAATCTAACATCTGCTCACTCACAGCCTGTGAAGTCCTGTCTCCTGTCCCAAGAGCAGGCTTAGGTCCGGCTCCTACAACCATTATTAATAGAAGCTGATAGTAAGGTCTTTACCCTTCAGTTTCACTTGCCATCTGCAGTTACAGCTAGTAAATGTCTAGAACTTTTACATTCCAAATACAGCAGTGAGTTTTTGGACAGGTAACTGCTAACTCTGCTTACCCACAGGGATGGGACTGAGATACTTAAAATGCTTACATTGTTTCTGAGATTGCAAGGGCCAGAACAGACACTGCTTCTCAAAAACATAATTAGGGTATAAAGGGTTGTGTAGGGTTGATGACTTAAATTCCACCCAAATTCTGCTTCTGAAATCATCAGATAAGGTGCATCTTTCGGAGACTTCAGCCTCTGTGAAGGGGAGCTCCACCAAATCCAAGGGCTCTTGTTTGGCCAAACCATCTGTCAAAATAGGTGTTGATTCAGCAGCTACAGTTGTATGAAACAGGAAAACAAACTAGACTAAAAAATTTATTCCGTAAACAAATGACAACGACAAGCAGGTTTGAGTGGGAGTCCCTCACACACCAAAGAAATAAAGGAAACAGTATTTCAATCAATTCATTTTAGCAACAAACCCAATGCTATGTGTAATTCACTCCAGCTTCCATCTGAAATTCATTTATCTCTAAATGAGCTTTGTTTTTTTCAGTATATCTGTCTTGTGGGATGGCCTTTTTCACAGCTTTTTTCAGGAAGTCCTAACACACTTGTGAATTACAGTGTAGAGTATAAAATGGCAGGATTTCCTACTCCATTATCAGCTTGATAGAATTATTTCCCTTACTCCAACTAAATACACACACACATACACTCACAGAGAAGGTACAAAATGCAAGTTTCATTCTTCAAAGCTGACACAGTCCACAGACTACAAGGAAGAAGCCTCCATTGGTGCTGGCTGTTTAGAAGTAAATTTAAATACTGTTACACTCAAGTACATTTAATATAAGTATATATACATATATGATTTTTATTTTGTCTGTTCCTCCAGGAGAAGTCCAAAAGAGAAACAGAGATGGCCAAATTGACAGAGTCGATGAGTGAGTACAAAAAATAGGAAGTCAAACCACTTCCTTTTTCCATTTGTTCTACTCCCTTACGTAACATCACAAAAAAAAAGAAACACCTCATTCCAGCCCTATCTTCAGTCCTAATTTCATCATATGTCATTCCACTCCCTCCAAAAA
>PPHD01000495.1:3660-14115 GCA_002909625.1 Bambusicola thoracicus | reverse complement strand
AAAAAAAAAAAAAAAAAAAAAAAAGAACCCCTAAAAAAAGATTGTTTTCTTTGTCCACTGTTTCAGTCACCTGTATTTGGATCTAAATCCAGCAGAATTGCTATTACTCAATTAACTTCATGAGCCTGAATTTCACTTAGAGAGTATAAATACTTGTGGATTTAATGAGAGCTAATTTATTTTATTCAGGTTAGACTGTAAATCACTTCACAAGCTTACAAAAGATCTTATTAAATCCAGTACAAATATTCAGGATTGTCACTTGTTCCAGGTGTATCCAACAGGAATTATGCCCAGAGATGTTTGCGGAAATCTTTCCATTGATTTCCTTGGTTTCTAGGACACGTACATTGATTTGAATATGTAGCCAAGAAGAAGTCAATTGTGCTTTCTCTTTCATATGAGATCCAGATAGTGGATTAGAACCTGTAAATGCTTGTAGCTGTGAGACTTGGACAGGATAATCTATTCCTGCATAAATTTTGGAAGGAATTTAGGAAGAAATCCTGGAAAACCCCCACCTCTTTCCTAAAATGAATCTGGCTGCACAGCTATGCTAGCTTGAAGAAATTAATTAAAAGGGAAGAATCTTTTACCCTGTTTAACTTATGCTTAAAGAAAAATGGAAAGATAGATTTTCATAAGGCTCTTTTACATTAAAAAGTTCTTTCTAACTTTTTGTTGTTGTTTATGTCCAGAAGGACTGTTTCTAGGACACCACTTCCTTGCCTTTTTTGCTATTCCACTTCACACTGCTTCCTTTTTCAAATGTTGACAGTATTTCTTTACATATGCTGTTGCAAGGTAGAGTCACCACTGCTGTTTGTCTATATCTCTCTCTATATATCGGTGTCATAATCAACCTATTCTACAAAAACAGTTGCTGCAGACCTGAGAAAACCATAGAGGCAGAAAATCCATGTAGATAAAGTCATATTCCTAAAGCTTTGTGCACACATATAGGATGCAGAAGTCAATCTAAGAGCCCTCTTGACAATGGAGAGAGCATTACTAAGCAGTAGAAAATTGCAGGAAATGACATAAGACACATAGAATTCTGCTGATGGGTAGTCAAACTCTTGTTAAAGCACTGGCTGGAGTTCTTGCCATGGTGGTGTGTGCTCAGTGCTGATCTGTTCAGTTATTGTCCCCCACTCTCCTCATAAGGCCTGACAAAGTTCTTGGTGTCTAAGGGAGATTTATAAATTACATTTTCAAATTTTTGGCCAACAGGATCCCACTCCTATGCCTTGCCCAGTATTAAGAAGTAGAGAAATGTGTTTCTCCACAGTGCAACAAAACCTACATGGTAACAGTGTAAAAGTCAACAATGCAGTTCAGCGGGGTCCAAAAGGAAAACACTTAGAAACTCCATTTTCTTCTTTGGCATAAGAAATGGTACATTTAATTCATTAATTTCTGTGGAGGTACAGTGTTATTCTTAGACTAACTCTGGCTCACTATCCATCTCTTTGTTTTAAATGGATACTTGATAGCTATATAATTATATCCTGATGAACAGGATGGAGATGGATAGGAAGATGAAGGACCATATTAACAAAAATGCAAGGAGATAAATAACACACATGTGTTAAGTACTTTCTCAGCTTTGCACACTCTTTATGGGACCAGGTGAAGGGACCTCATTCAGAAGCGTTAGGTGAAGGCAAAAAGACTTTCTGAACATCCTGAAAAACTAGTGGACTACTAAAGGAAGGTGGCCAGAATGAATCCACATGTCTTCACAGAAGTAATGGTGGAAACTCCAATTTATTGCCCGAATCAGCTCATGCTTATACAGAAATGCAGGGTACACACGGCAACTTATGATTGGTTAGCATACAGAAATCTCGCATCTTGCTTGCATAGCTACCAGTACAGCATTAATCATCACACGGCTTTTTTCACTGTTCTTCACATTCCACTGTCTTGATCTCTTCCGAGGCTATAGCTTCCCACTTATCTTAACTGCAGCCTCACTTTTTCTTTCTAATTTGACAGCTTCAAGGTCTCATAGCCTGGGTTGTGCATGTAGCACTTGAGCTCACAATATCCTTGCTCCCTAAGCCACTCTCCTCCAGGCTGCCATCTACAAAAGCCCGCTGATGATCAGGAACATAAGCTCAAAAATAAGCTGGATGGTTTCTTTAGGATTCATATTTTTCTTGTGAATTAGTTTTATTTTATTTCTTAAAAGGACTTACTGCTGCTTTTTTTTTTTTTTTTTGAGTTTTGTTTATGATTCATGAAAGACTTTATAGAAATTTTCAGATTATTTTGTGACATTTTAAAATATCTTAATATGTCATAAACCAGGTTACAGACTGGAAAAAAAAAATGAATATACCAGAGAGCTCATTGTAAAGTTAGTGTAGATTAAAATCAAATAAATGGAACAGTGAAGCAACAAGTTGACTTATGGGTAAAAGAGGTCAGAGAGTTATTGAAAAGGCAAAGGGTTGTTAGGCCTCTGATTTGTACTGCAGAGCCTTTTTCTTGCAACTAAGAATATAAAGAAAAGCCTTTCAGGCTTTTTCAATTTTTCAATTTCAAAGGCCTCAAGAAATAGTTTGATCATGGCACCAATCTAGCAAAATGGCTATTTTGTTTTCAGTTTTATCCAAGTCTGTGCTTATTCTCCCTTTCTTCTGTTCACCTCTTTGAATAGTTCCAACAATAATCAGCCACCTTCCCTCTACCTCTCCAGTCTTTCCTCTCTTCCAAAATGTTATGATGAAGTTTCCAAGCACAGCTCTGTACACTCACTTCTCCTTAAGGATTCTCCAGATACTTTTTCCAGTAATAAAATCCCTGTACCTCGAATTAGTTGGTGTACTAAGAGAAAGACTGAGAAAACACTCATGTTGTTCCAAGGAATAACGATTCATATTTTGTCACATTCTATATATTCATTCAGTGATGAATGGAGGGATCTGTCATACTGTAGAAAATATTGGTAAGGAACAGTGTTTTAGTACTTTCCATCAGAGTTCAATAAGACTTTCTTATAATGATGGAGGTATGTGAGGTATAATGACAGAGCCTCATACTTATATGTGTTGAGGGAACTGTCTGCCTTAAAGGTTAAAATAAAAGTAAGTGAAAGAGAAAATCATTCTTATAGAACAGTTAATGTGCAAACCAGAAGAAAATGCTGTGCTAAGTTTTTCAGAGTAGCCCCTAAGAGCTGATATATAAGCAGAAATGCCTAGCAAGTAAGAGCACACTTTGCCCCAAGATATTATTTTACAACACTTGCACAAAATTAATAGAAAGCCACCATAATTGCATTGAGCTCCAGGGAGCTGTCCAAGAATTCCTTTATAATGCCTTAAAATCCGTATGCATTTTGTAATTTCTTTATAGCCTGAGTTGGGCAATTTACCTCATATAATCTTAGAATACTTAAAAGCTGAGGTATAAATGAAACCAAGAACCAAAGTATTTTCCCTTTACTTTTCTTTTTCCTTCTGTCCCTGTTGTTCTTGTGCTTTGTGTGCTCTGTTGCTCTTTCTAAATCAAATGATGCCATCATCTTGTCTGGGAATACCTTAAAGCGCAGCAAGCAAAGTAGAAGAGCATATATTAAGTTGGACAGGAAGATATCAAAAGTTTAGCATTATGTGTTTGGCCAACATGAAAAAAGTTAGATGTTTCAGAGGAACATCCTGAACAAAACTATTCAGTACTTGGTAATGATCACCATTTTGAGTACTTCGGTGAATGAGGTCGACAGTCTAAGCTGTGAATTATGCAGAAGCACAAATCTAGTGTGCCATATAATGCAGTATAATCAATGTGTGACATAAGCAATGTGAACTTGATACAGGCTAGAATCAGAAGTGGGTATGGCTGGCTGCCTGAAAGCATTTAAACAGAAGTGACATCCAATTAAGAAGCCTACAGGCAGTAGAGGCACTTCAATAAACAGTCATTTTTGTTCTGGCTCCCAGTTAAGCCGCATGGTAAACATGTGTGAGAACAGTCAGAAGCAGAGGAGTTAGTTAAAATAAAGATGTTCCTTAATTTTTTTTTTAATGATCTGTATCCCAAATGTCTGTAAATGTACTTATAATGTCAGTGAAACAATGAAGACCAAGACTTTATATGGCTCCAGAGAAAATCTGAATGATAGTTGACATTAATTTTACTCTGGGGAAAAAAAAAATCAAGCTATTCCGAAAAACTTTTCAGGAGCAAACAAAACCCAGAAGAAATCTTTTCACAAACATTTTCTTTTTATCTCCATCATCTGAATCTGAAGTTTGCTCTCTCAAACTTGAAGAGAGGATTAATGAAGAGAAAAATGTTTCTGTTTTGAATTACTCTTACTTTTGATAGTAAGATAGTAAGATAGTAAGTAATAGTTTCTGGATTTTTTTTATCAGTTCTAATTATTTTGAGTTAGTGCTTTATGACGTGTAAGAAAAATGTGTGTGGTTCATGGCAGTAAATAAATACACCATATACTGTCTCTTGCTATAGAGCATTGTGAACTTCCAACTTCATCTTTGCCCCCATACTGCACTGATTTTCTTTGGAGTTTTGTTGACAAACATGTTCTTATTTACCACCACATCACAAATCAGTGGTGCCTGTGTAAATTCTACCCGGCATGAACGCAACACCAGTTATAAATGCACAAAATCAGGACTTCAAATGGCTGATCCTGAAGGCTCTATTTCTGTCTCAAAAGTCTAGAAGACTGATTCTTCAGTCTTGGAAAATATTTATAAGTACAAATATCCAGTTCAACATGAAATATGATTACTTAGAAAGATCAGATTCTTACTTGGCAAAATCCAAGTGCTAAAACTCTACAGTGTTCAGACAAATCATCCAATAAATCTATTTCCATGGTGGAGGAAGTTACAGTCATTTATTTTCAAGACACTCAGTAGTCATTTTATGGTAAGCCTTTTTATAACGGCGCACGAACTGTAGAATAGAAAGCTTGGTTTTCCACAATATATATTTTCATTATGTTCCACTTTTGCCAGTAAGATGAGAGCTATGTTGTGATAGATATTTCTGGAGAAGACTTTTGTAGCAAATATTTAGTTATAAAGCTGCTTTATTAGCTGGAATATCTGGTTACTGATACTGTCTGTATAGGTTGATAGAGTTTCAAAACTGTTTACTTTACACTTCTGTCAAATTTAAACTATAAGTAACCAGAATCTGTATTTCATTATTAATATTATTAATATTATTTCAGCTGAAAATAGCTAACACACATAATGAAAAGAACAGAATGAACAATGCTATTATAATTAAATGAAAAATCAGTCTATTTCTAATGGTAAAGGTCAAGTTTTGAGAGGAGAATGAAATTCTAAAGCAAGACTTCATTATGCAAGAGAACAGAAAGTTCTTCTGTTTCAGTGCTCAACTAGAAGGGTTTTGCAAACTATTATATGCGCTAAGACAAAAAGAAATTTGTCTTAATCAGAATGCAGATTGACTGTATTTCCAGTCCTGGCTACACAATGATTGGCCTTACCTGAGGCTCCAAGGGTCATTTATTTAATTTTTTTCTGCAAGTGTGAGGGAGAAAAACATTTTTTTTAGCAAATGAAAGTGAAGACTCTCATGTAATCATATGATTCCAGAAGCTTAGATTTTTTTAAAAACACATCATATTTTGATAGCACTAGTCATGCTACTTTATTAAGCTAAAATGTTTGTGAAAATTGAACTCAAAATATCAAGAATGAGAAAACTAAGAGCTGAGTTATGAATTAAGTAATTATTTCTGTTTTTCAGAAAGGAACTGTGATTGTAGATAGGCTACGCTGTGTGCTTCTTCTTGAAGCACAGTATTCCCAGTTACTTGCAACTTCAACAAAGAATTGTTCAGATTGTCATTTTCTATAGTAGGTGTGTTTCAGTCCTTCCCTTAGTTTTTATTAGCACAGGATTAACCATTTCTAAAACAGAACTTTCAGTGTCTTTCCTTTGCATTGGTGCAGTTTATATCACAGTGAAGTTAGGTTATTACAGTCATGTGCTTCCTAAAGCGAACACTCATCTTCTGCACTAAATCTAAATCTAAGTGGTCTGGACACAAAGCTATTAGGGGGAAAAAAAAAAAAAGAAAACACCTTCACAGCTTCCCACAGCACTACTGTCTACAAAACTCAAAGCACAATCATATTGCTATAATATCTCCTGAATAGCACTGGGATAAAATTGTGAATGTATATGAGATTTTATTAGATGGAGATTTAGATATAAATCTTTAGAGAGGGCCCAAGTATCACTGGGCATGACGAGAATTAATTTAAGCACGTGCAGAAATTTACTATCAAAAGAAAAATTACATCAGATTTTAAGTACCAGTTTTGGAGGACCTTCATTTGGGACTGAGTTGCCAGAATGTCAGTTAACTGGCTGAAGCCTTTGTTGAGACAACATTACCTTGTTTATATACCCTTATGTTATGATGGGCTGCATTTGCTCACATCCAGACCAGTCAGTATTGCAAAAGCACTGCCAGCTCTATATTTACAGCTATTTTGTCCTTGGTTTCACAGTTTTAATGTTCTCCTAATATAGAGCTTTGACTGTATTTATTTAACATGTACTTAAGTCTTCAGAAGGTGCTATTCATGAACAGACTTCATCTGGAGAAGTGAGCAGTGTTCAGTGCTGAAAGAAAAGCCCGAACTGTGTATGTAAGAAGCAGGAAGTTCATATTCACATATGATAAAAAAGTGATTAAAAATGTCTGAGGTGCCAATCATTTGTCTTCCCAGTGAGCAGATGAGATGAATGAGAAGGTGAAAAGTGGAATCAGTGCTTCTGAAAGCTGTAGAAAGCTCTCTGACCTGGTTCAGGCTCATTGAGCTATCGAACAGATGAGAGACTATAATGGATTGTGGTTCTAGTAAATAGGTATAGAATGATGAATAGTAAAGAAGGCTGGTCAACAGTTAAGAGAAAAAAATAACCCAGAAAAAAATGGTGAATAGACTGGATTGTGAAACTCTTAGACTTTGAAAATGAGTTGCAAAGGCTTCCAGGATCAATTAATGGAAATTCACATAGAATATGGCAGAATAAACTATTTGATATGAAAGAAAAATATTCCACTGTATAGGGAAAAGAGCCCAGCTGCAGTATTCGTTATGAACAATGAATGAAAGATCTTATCGTGGTATTTTTGACAGATGTCTTTTAAAAGCCTTATAATCGGATATTAAGCTAATCCCTTCAGCTAGACTATATTGTTCCTGCATTTTTCACCTGCCTCCATGGCTATTCAGAAATTTGCGTGAGGGTAACAGGGACCATATTAACCTTATTATAGACAAAACAACGCCTACACGTCAATTTCTTTCGTGTGTACAGAACACATTAATTCAAAGTGTATTATTTCTGAACCACTGCCTGCACTCATAGCTCAAGCTTTTCGAAATTTATTTACCACTATTCATTTTCCCATAAAATATCTTGAACTATATGGAGGAGAAAACCAGAAAGACTCCAGTGAGAGTCATTGCCAGCAATAAATGAGCTGTTGAAAGAAAAGCCAACAAGGAAGAGACCTGTAAGATCTGTCCTTCATCAAGTCAGTGCAGCACTGTTTCTCTCCAGATTCAGGGATCACAGTGATTGTGCAAAGTGGTTCTTACATATCTCTACATTCCAGGATTCAGTGTTGCACCCTTTACCATTCCAGCCCAGGCACACGTGCAGGCATATTTCCACATATCTCCATGGAAGAAGGGGAAGGCATGACTTTGTGCATTTCCTGATCCTCACTGTTAGAATTGTGCACTGCATGGAACAGCCATATAACTAGAGATTTTTCCTTCTCCCAGTTATTATTATTATTATGCCCTGTAAATAATTGCCCTACTTCTCCTCTTCATATCTTTGCCAACTTGTGAAAAATATTCCCTAATTATCTCATGATTGAATTGCAAGGTTAGGTCTTATAATCTCACTTCAATATTCAGGGCCTCCAGTCTTTGTTGTTCTTTGCTGTATACCCTCCACTTTGTCATGATTGTACTTCATAAGTACAATTCTTAATCCGTATAGCTATAAGCAAAATAATGAAAAGGACAAAGGCTTACACAGAAGAATACTGGTAGCTGCAAAAGAAGGCATGCAGCTCTTACTCACCTAATTGGCAATTAAAAAGAATTGCTTAAGAAAGGTGGTGTTTCTTTCAGCAGAAAAGTAGCAGAAGCAAAGGTACTCTGAGAAACTCTTGCATTTTGCATTGATATATCCCTTTCATCAGAAATCTTCAGGAACTCTCAGGACAGACACAGCCCAACTGATGGAATAACACCATAGATAGATGCATTTCTGTTCTTCTTTCCTGACAACACCAACTTGTAGAAAGGGAAGGTGGCTAAAGACAGATTTCAGAAAGTCTTAAAGCAATCACGTTCAGTAACACGTCTAAGGAAACACTTTTCACAGAACATGCGGCTTATGAAACAATTTGTCACAGATTATCATAGAGTCGGCAAAGAGTTTAAAGTAATCCTGGTTGGGATCGGCTGGCAGACAGCAAACATTAAGTTTAGTAATTTGGACATTTAAATGTAAGGAGTTAGAAGGTGATGATCCACAGGAGGAAAGCTAGAAGGAAGTGATCCACTAACCAATGAATATTAAGCAATAAAATATTCTTTGGGCAGTTTATTCCACATCAGTCTGCTTGAGATATTGCTCTGTATCTCCTTTCTCACCACTTATTGTCACTACCTATTACGATCACCACCAGCTGCCCTACCTGAGGAGTGTCATTCAGTAGTTATAGTTTTTTCTGTCTTCCAATAGCTTTAATTCCACACACCCTTTTAAAGCAGCATCAGTTTGGGATACCTGTGTCTACCTGAGCAGTAATAAGAGCTCTAAGAATGGCTGCAAAACCATTCCAATTCAGTCCCATGACCTTAGACATCCTGCTAAATAACAAAGAAGGCCAAGGTAGCAGCTAGCAAAGAAAACCCATGACACCTCTGAAGCTGTGAGAAGAGTCACTGGCTACTGTCAGAACAGTTTGCAATGAACCCTGGCCTGGCCTTCCCTAGATGAGTCCTTCCTTACCCTGTTAGTATGGGGAATGACAGTGGTATGGCCAAAGGGACTGGAAACAAACCCCACAATACTGTTGACATGTAAAACATACTTTTGCCCTGACCTTCATTGTCTGCCATGTTTCCAAGATATGCAAGTGATTGGCCTCAGATCTTTGGTGAAATTTAATCAGTCATTTAATCTCAGAGGTCAGATCTGATGTTCCTGTCCAACTCCAAATCCATATCTGTAGATCTTCATGCAGCTCACTCTATGCATGGAACAATATCAGACTCTGTTCTAATACTACTAATTGTGAATGATGTGCAGAGATAACTACACTTCCAATTCATGACACTTACAATTACCACTTCAGTTCATTCATGAGAAATAGAATGATTGTCATTGTCTGACATATTTATCTTTGTCAAACTGAGCCTGCTATCTCTATATTGCAGGTTTCTTCTGTTGCTCCTAGAAACTTATGCCATGGAGTCATGTCACGTGTCATGAAGGATTTTTGCTAATCTAGCTGTAAATCAAAAAGACAACAGATAGCACAATTACTTAAAGGTGGTACATTTTTGTTGAGTTTAGGAAACCTATACTTTCACTTGACAGGTTGGGAAGGCAGTTTAAATATCTCATTCCACTCCATTTTCTAGTGTTGTTTGAATAGTTATTTTAATGATAGGCAAAGTATAATATCTTCTGAAACCTATGGAAACATAGAATGCTTCATGGTACTTTTTTTTTTTTTTTTTTTTTTTTTTTTAAGGCAGAAAAGAACTATCAACAGACCTCCTGCTAAGTCAGTTTGTTCCTATGGCATATTCCTCTTACATGCAGTTGAATGTCTTTTTGGTGTTAACATTATTATTTAGGGGAGTATTGCTATTTAAGGAGCATGCAGCTCATGCTGTTGTGCTAATTTGTGGGTGAATGCTGCGTATTTTTAGTATCCATTCAATCACATGTGCTGGGCTGTAATGTTTGAAAATGAATTCATGAAAGTCATGATACAAAACCCATTAAAGTGAGGAATAAAACCCCTACTGCTTTTCTGCCACTTTAATTTTATAAGGTGCCCATGATATTAACACGAAAAGAAAGGAGAGACACTCATGAGCTCATTTAAATTATCTCTTTACATCTGAGCAGGTAGATCTCTGCATTAAGTTATGATCCCAACAAATGCCAGTCAGGGAGAACAGTCTGTGCAGCATAAAGACTGCCAGCATCAACTTCTTGAATGTCATTGTGTTATCTTGATCTGAGCCTGTGGTAAGTTCTTAAAACCCAGTGTTTTCTTGGTTCATTCTGTGCCTTCACAGCTAAAGATTCTGTTTTTTTATTTTGTTATGTACATGACTGACATTTACAGAACTACCAAAAGTTGCTGATAACAACAAC
>PPHD01000494.1:0-62721 GCA_002909625.1 Bambusicola thoracicus | reverse complement strand
AAACCTGGAGCTGGCATCCGCCGCCCGCTGGAGGCAGCCGGCTCGTCGGCCCGCGGCTCCCGGCCTCCTCCTCCCGAGGAGGCGGCCGGCCGCCCCCCGCTGAGCCCGCCCCGCCGCGGGGAGCGGCGCCCGTAGCCCCACGGCCGCGACGACGCGCGCCGCTCGCGGAGCCGCGAAGGCGCAGGAGCGGCGAAGGAAGGGTGGGCGCGGGGCCTCCCTTAGCTCGAAATACCGTCACCCTTTACTTCCAAATACTGCTATTCCTCCAGACTGCCGGAGCCGCGATCCCGCTGTGGAGGCGCAGAAGAGGAAGGAGAACAGGCAGCGCTCCACCTGCGCTTGCCTCTGTTTCCAGGAGGCACTATGGCACCCAGGTGCCGGGCACCTGTGCTGATGGCCCTGTTTGGTCAAGAACATGGACACTGTTTCATTCTCCTCCTTATGCGATCGCTGTTTCATTTTCCTCCTTACACAGCCAGTGTGCGTGTGGGGAGAATACTGCAGGTAAAAAAAATCCATAGGTTCTGCTGGGCCAAAATATGCATCTGTTAGCCCCATTTTTAGAACCGAATGTTTTTTCCGTTTCCATTTTCCTGCCCTCTGACGCAGGTGGGGCTGGAAGCACAATTCAAGCCACCTGCAGTTTTTAGGGTTGTAGGGTGACCGGCTCTAGGGAGGAGACATACTACTTGTTGCTCTTCACTGGTAGAAGGTATAGGATAGGATGCACAAGATGCATGGAGCCATATTTATTTCCTGTTTCAATGCTTAACTTGCGAGGTCCCCAATCTGGCTGGTTTTGGCCTTGTTTCTTCCCCAGCTCCTTCTTAGCAGTTTTGTTCCTGTATATACCAAGGAGGGGATATTTGGTGCAGGTTTATTCCCAGCTGAGACAAGGCTCGGGGCCAACAGGACTTGACAGGATCATGGTATATCCTGCTTTTACCTTTCTCCGAAAGAGGGAAAGTGTTTCTCATTTCCTCTCTCCCCCTTGCAAACCCCATGACCCCTCTGGGTCTCTTCCTCCTGGGTAAAGATCGCAGGGTTGAAGAATGACACGTGAAAGCGACCTGTGCCCAGAAACAACTTTTGGCTGTAATTATATTCTCGCTCTTCCTATTTTTTTTTTTCCTTCCCAAAGGCAGCACTCCTTATTCTGGCACATTCAGAACTACAAAATCCTAGAAATAATAGCAATCGCAGGAGCAGCTCTCACCCTCTTTGCACACTGCACATTTTTCTTCCCCGGGGAGAAATCAAAGTTATCACGTGCGTTCGTGTCTTCTGCAGACAGAAAAACCCAACTGTGAGCCTAAACAGGATGCTATCCAACCTGCCTCTAGAAATGGTTTCAGCAGTGCTGTTTTAGCAAACAAGCTTCTGGAACAAATCACACGTAGATAGAAGCAAAATCTAGAGAATCCAAGGAAAAGGAGATTCTCCCTGCTCTTCCCAGTCAGCCAACATGGCATCCTCCTCCTCAAGTTCCTGGTCCTCTTGAAGGCAAGATATTTTGTGCTGCTCCTGCCCTGTCAGGTCTTCGTATATATCTATATAGGTAAAAATACATAAAAATTCATGTCCCGCTCTCCTTTGCAGGTTCCTACCACAGGTTGATGAGCCTCAGGCTGAGTACTGGTGAGCCTCAGCTATAAGCACGGAGGTTGTGCTCGTACACTTGGATGGAAGAAAACTGATAACTCAGCTATCGCCCCTGCCACAAAATCACAGAGCAGTTTCTTTTGCCCGTTCTGTTTGGACCAAAATGTCCACGAAGAGGGACAAAACCCAGTGAGAACCAGTAAGGAAGGAGCTCCTACAGATACAGCTCCACAGACCCTGTTGCTCCTCGCTCCCATAATCCACAGCAGGACCAATGTGGAGTTTTTTTTCTTGAAAACATTATGTAGAGGCAGAGGAGGTTTTTCCACAGAAACCCTGAAGACCCTTTGCAGGCCATCTCTCCTTACAAAGTCCCTTCTGTGGCTTTTGGTCTGCTTCTCAAAGACAAACCAAATCAAAAAAAAAAAAAAAAAGGATGTAAATAAAAGCTTTCAGGGGAGCTAAGCAGTGGGAAAACAGACTCTTCCTGCTTGTCACTCTTCCTGCCTCGGCTTTCACAGGGGTCTCTGACCTCCGTGCTGTCACTGTCCTCAAGTCTGGGCACTGCACTAGCTGGGTAATGCTGCGTGACCTGAGCTGCCTCTCCTCACTGACCTCTCTTTTTCATGCTTTTACTCCACCTCACAGTCAAACCACAGTCTGAAAAGAGAAAAATAAATGGTTATTTGCATAGGTATTCAAGAAAAATAATTATTTCTCCCTGGTAATAAATTCTTGGTCAGTTTGTCTCCCTGCAGCTGTCAAATATTAACACAAAAGTACACACTCCCTGGAATGCTACATTTGGATTTTTGTAAGATACGTGAACCAGGAACCTGAAAAATTATGACTCTGGCTGTATGAAAAATACTGACTATGGATCTGGCAAATACACAGCACACACTACGCAGAGAAGTGAATGCCACAGTAGGAAATCTAACCTTTCTCCCGGTGTGTTTAAACCTGTCACCTCAGAGAAGTCCTTCTAAAAACTGTGAGGGGAGCTCTTCCCCCTGATGAAGCAGGAAAAAGTCGGTGAGTCCACACTCACTCCGAATCGACCTCGTTCCCTGGATTAAGGACAAACTCAGTGATGCAGAAAAGAGTCAGCCTCAGGAAGGGGCAGTTCTTTGGCTCCCTGACCCAGCTGTAGCATCCCCATTCCTATGCCACGCTCCTCTAATTACCACCAAATTGCTGGCCTGGCAAAGCAGCTCACCCCACTGCTGCTTCTCTGTGAGGCACTGAAGAGCACAGGTGAGCAGCAAAAGGGAGGAGGTGAAGTGGTCTGGTGGAAGTCTGTGGAGTAAAAGTAATAAGGTTTGAAAATAAAGCAGACTTTTCCAGAGAAAAACAGCAGGTAGCAGCCAGGCAGCAGCAGAAATGATAGCCTTTTGCTCCAAGAGAGCAGTTGCGAAGGGGAGGATTGGCCTCAAGAAGCGTGCTAGCAGGCCAGATGCTCCGCAGAAGCCTGCAAGGAAAAGCATCAGGTGAAAAGCAGCTTTGTGGTACGATCACGTTAGAGAAAGATGACAGTCCTCTTCCACTCGAGCTGGTTATTCCTTATCCAAGCTAGTTACTCCTCGTCCACATCCTGGAAGGAAACAGAGAATGGGGAACTTCTGATGCGGGAATCCTAGTCAGCTCAGTTTGTGCTCAGACTGGTAAGATAATTCATGTGCTTATGACTTGGTTTTTCAGATCAGAAATCCCTTTCTGCAAAGACAGACTCGCACGGCAGCACTGCACACACTTCCATCTGTCAGCACTCAAGGCAGAAGTTGCTGACTAAGACTGAAATCCAGCAAGGGCCTAGTCACATTGAATAGGCTGAGTAGCCTTGTGTGGTTCAATTCTTACCTATTACAGTCAAGTAATACTGTTAAGCTACGTGACACAGAAGCTTTTGCAATGAGCAAAAGGATAAGCTCCCATTTCATGAATGTTTGACCCCCTATTATGGAATATGTTGCATGGTTAGCAAAACAGACACTTTTATGGCAGTATCTCCAGTTATGCTAAGCTTTACTTGATTTGGGTCTCCAAGGACACCCTCAACCCCTTCCTAAATTAAATAAGAAAAGTAATACATTCACATTTTGAGGCAATCAAAAATTAATTCTAATGAGTTCTTTGGGGGAGTGCTCAAGATTAAATAGATTTAAGTGAAGCCAAGCAAAATATGCTCATATCACCTCAGCTTAGACGGCAATTCATAAACAAATACAGAAGTATGCTAGAATTATCGCTGTGGTTGCTACTTGAAAAACTAGAGGAAAAGATCTGTATGTGGGACATGTCCTGGATTCTCTGCAGTGTGCTGACCAACACCTTGCACAGCTGTAACAGTGAAGCTGAATCATTTATCTTCCGTTTATAATGAATTTTGTATATGATAACGCATTCTGAATGTCACAGTAAATGCTCAGGTTGACTATCATGATCTCCCTATTTGACCAGGAGCGAAAAACTAGGGAAAAAATACCTGTTGAGACACTGAACATATGTAAGACATGCCTTAGCCTCACCTTTAACTCATGTGTCGGCAGAATTCTGATGGTCACATCATGTTCTGACACCACCTCCATCTATTAGGCCACATTCTGCTAAGCTAGGTGTCACCACATTCACCACAATCACATCCGATCTTTAAGTTGTGTGTGCCCGTACCACCTCCCATTTGGATGTAAATACAGAGATACACTTCAGCTTTTTGGGTTTTTAGCTCTTCTGCCTGAGAAATTAAGTTTTAGCAATCCCAGCAAATGGCTGGGATATTATATTTTTATAAAAAAAAAAGTCTCCACATAGTTACGTTATTGATGCCCAAATTCAATGTTATGCTGTAATTCTTCTGGATGCTGTAATGGTCAGCAGTGTCCCCCAACAGAAAATCTTTACAAATTAAGGCAATCCTCTCATACAGGTCTGTTTACACGAACCAAGGAACTGGGCAACTATTTTTTTGTGAGTGCACATTAATGCATCTGCAAGACCCAGAAGCACTGGTAAATTCCAAGCAAGTAAGTCCATGTTCTAACCCTGCTTAAGGATCCCTACATGTTACTGCACACGAGCAATTGGTAAAAAATGGCTTCAGGAAATAATGTTGCCAGGCTGTGTGTAGCCTCATACCCTGATCTGCATCAACAACCTTTACTGCGGGAATACAACTTGTGCTTCACTGCATGAGTCTGCACTAGTAAACCCAGATGAAACATCGCACTCACTGAATAAATACACAGTGTTTTTCTCCTCATTCATCTATCTTGTCTTACCCCATACACTGCTCGTAGCACATACTTGCTGTGTCATGCTCAGCTTGGCCTTCTGTGGTACAGATCTTAGGATTGTCATAGTTATTTTTTGTGGTATATGTGTGTAAAGCAGATCATCTCTTGGATTAAATAGCTATCACATGTTTGTTTGTAATTGAAGGGACATGACTCGTAGACCCAAGCAGTCCTTTCTAAAACCAGGTTTATACTAGAATTTAACTTCTGTGCTTTCCAGACATTACTTTCTTAGGACAGCTGAAATAGCAGGTATGAAGACTAAGCAGGCAGACTACTTACATAGATTTTATAAGTATTCTGTCTGCATACCTATGGAGAGGTGAAAAACCTCTCCTGTAGAGGAGAGTGTGACCATTTCCTGTGAGAGTCCTACTTTATCTGTTTTCTTATTCTCCTGGTCTTTTATTCACTTGTCCTATTCCCTGCTAGTCCTGAAATTACAAAGGTATCCTGATGGAACCCTTACACAATGCCTTAATGATATATAAACCCATATAATTTTACTGATCTGTTTTTACTAAAAAGCTGAAGCTTTCTTTCAACATGCACTGGGCTGTTTGTGTAGCATGGGTTAGATTCTTTGGAGCATATATTTGTTTACTTTATCCTGAAGATCGGAAGCATGGATGAAATCTCACAGGAGTAGATCAGGATCATTTTACTTGGGATGAAAGGTGACGAGAAATATTGGTGTGTGCATGATGGAGGAGGGGAAAATGTTGGAAAGTCTGGAGAACTCAACAATTTTGGAACAGGTCCCTTATAAATAGTAAGTAAGTTATTGTGGAATCTGAGACTTGCTATAGTACAAATGCAAAAGTGAAGTGGTGTAATCCAGCAATCACAGCTAATACAGCTGTTCATACACCGCACTGAAGCGTTTAACAACTCAGAACAATCCTGTCCTAGTCCCAGTTCTCAGACACAATATGTAAATATGCACCAAGCCTGAAACACTTTAAGTCTACCTATGTGCAAGCTCTTCCTGCTCAGAATCAGCTACAGCAATCTGTCACCTGCGTCACTAAACACAATGGCTAGATGTGCTTCCATTTCTTTGCAGCCTATTCTTCGTAACAGGCAAATCTTCAGGAACTGCATTTCTGATCCCGATGCTATGGCACAAAAGATGCTGTAATAAGAAATGGCTTAACCTGTCAGCCACATTGTCAGCACAATTACTAACACTAATAAAGATACGATCATAATCTGCTAATAAAGGATCATTAGATACATGATGACTATTGTATTCTTTAATGCAGCTCTTTTACATGGACACTAATTGAGTACACTTTATTTCAACAAAAATAACCACTATAAATTTCCATCTGCAAATCTGTTCTTAACCTTTAAACAGCTTAGGGTGCTGCCTGCTCATGTAGGGAAATCAGCTATTAATAGGTTACCCCTGCAAAACACTTACCAGAAATACAAACCAGTGTAACACTCTGCGTACAAGGAAGACAGACTGGAAGAATGTACTTCAGGATGCTCTATCCGAACATGTAAATGACACTGAGCTGGGTGAGAACTCCCCTGTGCCACTGAAATGTTTGTGTTCCACACCACCACTTACAGTGTTTGGCAAGGGACATCTGTATGTTCAGAAAGATTCAAGGATTACATCTGTAAAGCACAGTACATCACATCATGTTTTCTGTGATGTCATTCATTTTAAAATTATTCAGGCCGCTAAAGCCAATGATAAGATAGCAGATATCTAAACATGAGTTGCTACTGCATCTCAGATGCAGCTCCTCTGCATGAACATACTGCCATACAGTCATCGTTAGAAAGATTGATTTCAGGATAAATTTGACCTTAAAATGACCATGAGCTATCAGAGTGCCAGACCATGAGAACAAAGACTGGACATATGGAAAAAGTTCTGCACCAGAGGGTGGTGGGCATGGAAGAGGCTGCTCAGGGCAGTGGCCATGGCACCAAGCAGCCTGAGTACAAGAAGCATTTGGACAATGTTCTCGGACATAGGGTTTGAATTTTGGGTGGTCTGTGTGGGGCTGGAAGTTGGACTTGATCCTTGTGGACCCCTTCCAACTTAGGATATTCTGTGATTCTATGAAACAAAACAAAACAGCCCAGTAAATGTCAAATAGGGTATTCCTCATATTCTACTATTAATTGTAGTCACCTCCATTCAAGAGAAACAATGGCAAGCTGGCACAGGTTGAGAGGAGAGCTATGAGGAGGCAAGGAAAGATATCGTGGTACCAGGAGGATCAGGTCAGTGATCCCTGTGGCTGCCAGCATGAGCACGTGAGGTGTGCAGTAGCCTGGGGCTTGCCATCAGCCTGGGCCACCAGGGCTGGGGCTTTCTGCTTTCTCATGACAAAAATCAAAGGTGTAACAATGCTTTCAAGAGAAGTACGAGAGATCATTCCCACAACTAGAAAATAGTACTGAATACAATACAGTGCAAACTGCTTAATCTAATTTAACAATTCTGTCTTGAGATGCAACGAGACCAAAAAATCCAGCATTGTGAGCCCTCAGAAGAGCATGGACTTGGAAGAGGTGACTGCAGAAAACCACATCTCCAGACCAGCCACTGGTACGGAGGAGCACTGCTGTCCTAGGGAAGGATGAGAGCCAGAGACGGAGGCCCCTCAGCCTCCTGTCACCAGGCTGACGTTGAAGCCCTGTCCTGCTGAGTGGAAGAGGCCGCATGTGGCAGGCGTCCACACACCTTCCGAACTTGTTCCTTCTATTGTGTCAACAAACAATAGCCTCGGCCCTAATCTGTGAATCTCCTCAGCCTTGCTTCATGCCTTTACCATGCTGCTTCCCTAGCTTGATTTACCTCCTCTACTTTTTACAGATTTCTAAACCATCAAGATTACTTCTCTGCGCGTTCTGCAGACAGGGAGTAAAAAGGAGAAAAGCTATCACTTAAGTTTCTAGTGTGTAAACTTTGAGGTTTCATGCTGTTACTTTCCATACATTGTTTATAAGATTTTACTTCATTTATAATGTGAGCTGGTGGTTGTCTTCAATGAACGGCACTGAGCTCACAGCCAAAGATTAAACCCATCCCCTAAAAAGTGGTGCTGAGTCAACATACTTCCAATAGTGCCAAGTTCTATTTTTCTCTTCCTGTAAACTGTAAGTATTTTCAATTGCCTGTGGAAATCTCAACTAATGCTAGTACATAAGTTATATTACATGATGTTAGACCTTATATTTGTGGCATTTTGTTGCCATGAGCTTAGTGAATGTGCAGGAGATATTCAAGCCCTGTCTAGATGCCTACCTGTGCAACCTGCAGTAGGGAACCTGCTTTAGCAGCGGGTTGGACTTGATCTCCTGAGGTCCATTCCAACCCCTGTGATTTTGTGATTCTCTGTATGTTTTTTGGATAGGTTACTCTCCAAAAATTCAAAACACTGACAGATAGACAAATGCAGATAAATACCTATTAAGTAAGGGACTTCTGTTCTTTGGTTTTTGAAATTAAACTATCAGATTTCAAGAATTAAATCTTAGAATTATTCAGAGAATTACGATGAACTTAGAAAATGATTGTTTTAATTGCTTGTTATCAAAGCAATCCAGATTTAACTTAAAAAGTCAATCTTTATCACTAATCAATACTTTGGCACTATTTGGCTTACTTATAAGTTAGGCAAGTCCATGCTGGACTATGTGTATTAAATGATAGCAAAATAATGAATTTTTTTTTTTTTTTTTTTACAGCTTGTTTTATTCCAAATGAGTACAACAGTGCCTTCATTTATTTATTTATTTTTTACTGGACATCTGAAAATTCTGCCATCACTATGAATATTAAGCCTATGCTTGGCATCTGCTCACTCAAACATTTTTGGGGGTAATATTACATTGCTGGTAAGAAAAGCAACCAAAATTAACCAGCTGCAGTGAAAAGGACCAACTCTTACAATGCAGTTCTGCTGGCTAAATGCTGATTGCTACAGCCAAGCTTCTTACCAGGTATCAAGCTTATATAATAAATCAAATGTGGGGCGCAGTGTATCTCAGTAACGCAGATGTTTAAAATCCCCAAATTATGAATATTACTATATTATTATCTAATAGATTCCTCCCCTGAAATGCTTATTTCTCTACATAGAATATAACTGGATTCAAGGTGAGTTAATCTAGAGATATAATAATCAGTGATCAGAAGTCATTGTGAAATGGAAATAAAGGTTACAAGCAGGAAATACAGTTGAGCAACTGCATTGCATGGCAGCAAGCCAAAATGAGCGTATTCCTAGGGATGTGTTAATAACTTGGAAAGTAAAGCCAGAGAGCAGGTGACCAGCGAGTTTCACCACGAGAAAAGCTTTTACACTCAATTTAGCAATTCTGCTCATGACCAATCACTTTCAGTGGCATTTATGAATCCAATCCTTCCATAAGAAAATAAGTTAATGTTAATATCTTTTGATGCTTCTCTTCACCTGGAACAGTTCTTTCATCATGGTGCTGTCCAGCATTCTAATCAGTCCCTGTGAATCCACTGGCTCTGTCAGTCAATAAGCTGTCCACTGACCTCAGACTATGAGAAATGCCACAGGGGCAAACAACTCACATCTCCAGACCTCATGAAGCTACCCCAACCTCAGTGATCCTTCACAGAAGTGAAGGCAGAAAAAAAAAAAAAAAAAAAAAAAGCTGACGTTATAAATTACCCTGCAGTACAGATATTGTGATCATATGTTATTTCTTTCAGAAGCTGTCATCCCGACCTTTTAGAGCCCGATACAATTCCCTCCTTCCAGATCCTGCCACAGCTATGGGTTTGTACAATTTGAATAAAATGCCCCATGAGCACTGATGCCAATACGTATGAAAATTAGCATTTACCTATCAATGCACTGTGGCAGTCCTGAATTTCCCTGAAGATAAAACTGAAAAGCAAGCAGCAGATAACAACTTCCTCCTTCTCCATGTGGAATGACGTAAGTAAAAGTCTAACCTAATAGGTATGTAGTCAGTGTATTACTGACAACACACACACACACGCACAAGAATGCTGGTCTTTTGGTACAAATTCACCTCACATGACTCTGTTTCCTTCCAATCCTTTATCTATTCCTTCTCCCAGAAGAAAACTTCACTAATAAAAATAAACCTTTGCTCTGTCTGTGTGCCAGACCCATGTGCAAGTAAATGTTTTTCCACTCTGTTGGTGGCGTATCTTGTATGAGAGTTCACAAATAATCAGCTAGTGAGTTTCAAACTAAGAAATTAAAAGTTGAAATCCAAACCTTCATTTAATGACTGAATCTTTTCAAAATAGGAGACATGACCAAGCTAAACTATTTTATACAAACATCAGCTTGAAACTTGAAAAAGATCACTGTAGAATGCTGCCACTAGGTTACAATGGAGTTTATGAAAATAAAATATTTGTTGGTGATCATTGCCTTGCTCAGTAGTGGCTGAAAATTTCAGTCAGCTTTCATTCTAAAATAAGGATGGGGTCTTTATATATTCCAGAATTATGATAAGTAGTTTCTCAGAACTCAGAACGGGAAACAGCAGTTAACTGATGGGACATATACATGTTTGTTGTCCTTCATATCTACAGCAGGACATATTCAGATAAAGCTTTTCAAAGTATTGTTTCTAAAAATATGTCCAAGAGTGTCGTTTAGAGCAACTTTTTATAGGTAACATTATGCTTGAAATCCAGAAGTCACACGCTAAAATTTTTCAACAAACTGGACTGACGAACACTGAAAAGCCATAATTTTTCATAATCTCTCACCACCAGCTAAGCTCACTTTATTATGAGAATACAGTAGAACCCCACAATCTCATTCTGATATTACATCAGAAATATTTATCAGTTCATTTATAGTCCACAACATCTCCTCCAATCTCCAGCACCGCTTCAAGCCAGAGACTTGAACAACGTTTTTCTCCTACACCACTTCTAGATAAATCACGTTCATCTTGACTGAAACAAAAATTGAATTATCTCTCATAAACACTCAATATTATCTTTTTTTTTTCCAACATGGGTTTCTTAATTGGCTATGGATGGCATACTTGCCACCTTCAATTTTTGGGAATGTCTATTTTGCTTTCTCCATGATCAAATTAATTTTCTTACACCAAGTGCCAAACTCCCATTTTGCAGCCCTACCCTCATTTGGGTTTTGTATTTGTGTTACTTTTACTTTCCCGGCTACTTTGTGAGGTCTTCTCTGTGGATCCCAACTTCCATAACTGCTTGTACTAAAAGAGTTGTCTGGATGCTGATCTGCTTACAGCGCAGACATACATGTTCCCAAGAATCCTGCAAGTAAAAAGACAGATACCCTTTGAAGAGTACCTAGATCTGTGGTTACGCACAAAGAACAGCTTTCAAACTTGAAACTAACAGGTTAAGTTCAAAGTATCTGTTTATATGTTTGAGTAATTGGAGTCCACCTGCAAGTACCAGGAATTCTGCCACGCTGCTTCAGTGTGCAAGATGGACCTCGCTCTTTGATATTCCCTTCTGGGGGGTAGAGAGTGGCATTAAAAAAAAAAAAAAAAAAGGGATCTATAGTTCCTACGTAAAAATCCCTCAGAACCTACATTCAAGCTACTAAAAGTCAGCAGAAATTTGGCATGACTGGCTGTGCTGCAAAATGACAGCCCAGTGATGAGGTTAACTGCAAGAGAAGATGTACCCTCACTCGTGTTTTAATCCTTAGCTCATGACAGGACAGACAGCCCAAATATGAATTGTTGCAGGGGTGACAGAACTGGAAGAACGATAGAGGTTTGCTTTGAACTTGAACAACCTGCAGCAGAGGACTCAGTACAACAGCCCCCAAATTTTGCTGAGCTGCTGATGGGTGCCCACACACCTCTCCATGGCGGCCCACGGACAGCACCGGTCACAACAGCGACTGCCTCACTGCAGTCGGCAGCAAGGCAAGGTCAAGCAGCTGGAGCAAACTGAATACATCCTGGTCTACAATTGCTCTGCAACACCACTGAAATTTTTATTTAGATGGCTATCTTTAGGGTAGGAAGTAAGTGCATTAAGCAATACTACCTCCCTTTTCTTTCTGCACCCCAGCCTCTTTTACTCGCTTTCCATAACTAATTGTCTGAACTCATCTATCATTTTTTTGAAAGATGCATTCTCTAATTCTTATACACTCCTTCCTTGAAAAATCGCTCTTCTCTTTTCTTTAAATGACCTCTGCTCTTACTTTCACCCTTTTTACTTCCTTACTTGGGACCCCTCCGATACCTGCCATCCACAGTGACAATCAGTGCCGGCAGCGTCAGGAAATCACACAGATGGTTTCACAGAGTTGTGTAAGAGCTTGTAACCATTAGAAAAGAACACAGTATTAACTCCCCAAAACCCTCCCTCCCGATTTTCATGCTTATGAGATGAAGCTGTCAGTAGAAGTCTGTTTTCCTTTCTGACACAAATGATACACGTTTCAAGAGATTGCGCTGAATGTGTAATTACCTAGCGACGGGAGCCAGCCCTTGAAACTCTCCTTCCTGATTTATGGGGCATAGAAATCTCTCCGTCAAAGGAGGCAATAAGTAAGTCTTCCGTTTCCTGAAAAAGTTAAGTTCAGAGATCGGTACATAAAATCCTGAAGAGCAACTCCATTTCTCGGTGTACCTTTTAAGTGGTGAATGAGGTTTGGAATGATCTCTAATAAAACAAAAGCAGACACTCCCTACCCTCAAATACATCTTTTAAGACTAACTTGATTAGAAAGTTCTTGTTTAGTAAGAACCTGGAACACTCAGAACAGAAACGAACATACACTGCGCAAGCCTGTTGTTATTAGGCAGAGCGTGTTGTTGGATATCTCCCAAACAACTACCGTTGCTGAAAAATCAGGTTGAAAACAAGAAAAACGATGCAGACGTTCCGCCTGCTGGATTATGGTTTTTTGATCAAACAGAAATACACACTCTCTTAAAAATACTTTTCCTATCTTTCATTGCCTTATCCATATCTTAGCAGTAGGTGCAGTTATCATCAGCAATAATAATCAGTGCATTTCTGTTGGAGTGCAGAACGAATAACCTTCAACCAAAGTCTGAAGGCCAGGTGGCTAACCTGAGAGAAGCCATTTACATTGCTGCTTTTCAAATACATGTTATGCCGTATATTTAATTAAAAAGTTTTAGATTCCAAGTCTGTAGGGGAGAAAAAAATTAAACATAATGAACGTGACTTATGGAGATGACCTCAGAGTTAGAGCATAGGAGGGACTTGGCTGTGGAACAAACAACTCCTGGAGCGGTTCCAGGACAACAAACTCTCTTTATTTTTTTCAATTAGATGATCTAACAGACCCCGTGATGATCCAGCACAACAAACAAATTGTCTGAGGACATGCCAAATAGTAAAAAATAAACACTAAAACATGAGTTTTGGCTCTTAGTACCAGGAATTCACACTCATTAAAAGGGGGCTTTTCTGCAAATAAAATCCAGTACTGTAATACGGAGTAGTGGATTCCACCCTTATGACTGTAATGAGATCCTCTTGTTTTAAAAAACTGACAGAGCTCGTTGCAAGAGATTAAGAAGTTGAATACAGGGTCTGCCCTTCATCAAAGAAGTGAAAAGTTTAGCAAGCTTCCAATTCAGCCACATTTCAGTGTTTAGGAAGAAGACAGTTTGAAAGACAAACCAAAACAAAAACAAACCCTGAAGAGGTATGTCTAAGAACTGATCACTGTGTAAAAACTGCTCACGTGTTTGATTTTCAGTTTTGACAACACGGTACAGAAACCTGAGAAAAAAGGTACACTCACACAGAAATACTCTCCTGGGCACATAAACATGAAGACTTTAAAACAATAAAAATGTCCAGCCCAGAAGTAAACTGAAAGCTGAAATTAAGCCATAATACATGTAACATGGGAAAGAAACAACAGCAGTTTACAGAGCTGGCTGCCTGTCTCCCAGCGTGGCCCAGTGCACAATTCATGCATTTGAAATACATTTTCTCCCACTTGCTTTCTCAGCTGAAAAGCTAATGAAGTCTCAACAAACAGACTTAAGCTCAAACATCATTAATTCTGCTATTAAGGTATATCACTGAGAGGTTCTCCCACTTATATAGTTATCAAGAGCTTGGCAACAAGGACATTTATAATTGATTTCTGTAGAGAAGGAAAGAAAGACCGGATTTTTATTGCAGATCACTGGCTGTGTAATTCTGTACAGTTTCAAACACCAGAACAGCAGCAACAAGAAGACAGAAACCCCAAAATAAGAACACAATAGGCTGCTGCCAAAATGGCAGCAGCAATTATGCTGTAGGTCCACACAACAGAATGTATCAATCAATCATCCAAAGTTCTGCTTCTCATAAAAATTAACAAAGGCCTCCAGAATAGAATAATATCAAGCACCTCTAAGGCTTCAGTGAAGCTATAGCATCATACTATGTGTATGGCTGCAGAATCATATACAAAGCACAGCCAAGAGGTGTCTGCTTTAAAAGCCAGGCTGAAGCCATCAGAAGGCCTGCTCCCTGAAGCCCTCCTTCACCCTGTCTGTTCCAGTTTTCTTTACTGCCCTACTCCTTCTTTCTCCATGATGTCTCCACTGCCACGTGCATTACTGTCCCAAAACCCACGTTGCTGTACGTTTGGCATGCTTTCATCACAAGATGGCCTGCAGTTATGTATGTCTTCTTCCAAAAGCATACCCAGTACAAGATGTGGGAGTCTGAATTTTGGTCACAGAAGACACATGCCTAGTTGTTTGATGGGGAACGACTCTAAGACAGGAGACTCTTCTATAGGTTCTTGAGGAGGTGTGGCCTGCTCCAGCTGGAAACGGGCATCACCACAGACAGCAGCGTGGTTTTGGCAGGAAGCACAATTGGGGGGTTCAAGTTGTACATCCATCTTGAATATAAAAAAGAGGATCTGAAGTTGTGTGGAACATTTTTGTTTCCTGTTTAATTTTTCCCAGTTTAAGAGAGACTTGTGCAGTTACAGCAGTAAAGCTGAATGCCGTGTAAAGAACTGGCGAGCAGCAAATTATTGCTCTAAGGTACCAATAAGCAATTAGGGCTGTCCATTGTGGGTTCTTAAATGCAAAAAGACTGGTTTCCACAACAGTTGCTCCCTAAGCTCTCTGCCTAAATGAGAGGGAAAAAAGAATAAACAATCCGTTAGTTTTGGGGATTTAGCCTCCAGGCTTATGCAAGGTGGTTGCAAAACATGGTGTAAGGTTGAAGTGTGCAATACTGTAGAGTGTGAAGATTGCAAAGCCCTTGTAAATGATCATCTTGGAGCAATATTTACACAAATAATTTTCAAGAAAGCTTTCACAATACAGGCAGGAGACTGAACTGTGAGGAACAACCTTTTTTAGCGACTCAAAGATCCTGGAGCACATGGTACTGCTCAGTTAGTCCTGGTTGTTGTAACACCATCTAGATAAAGCAGTGATGGTGGCCAACGTTCTGCTGTTAGTAAGCAGAGGTATTTAACGTCAGGACAATGGCTTCCACGAACACAGATCTCACCCGCTGTTTGGGATTATGGAAAACAGCAGCTCACTACCTAACCGCACATTTATTATATAGCACAACAGAACTGGTAGGTGGCCCTATTAACCTTACTGTGTCACCATTGCCACCACATTCACGCATAAGGGGGCACTCCCCACCACCACCCTGCTGCTGTTTCTCCAGTTCCAGTTCCTTCTGCTTTCTCTGTAAATCCTCCAATCCCGGCATCAACTCATTCACCTCCCACAGATCCACTTCCTGCCTAGAATATGTCATCAAAACATTTCTACCCGTCTTATTTTCTTAATCTCTGAAGAATACCTGACAACCACTGAGGTTGAGGGAGCAGAATTTTTCCTAGATACCTCATGATTTCATTAATATTTAATTTCAACATCCCTTTCATCCCCTCTCTGAAAATAGTCTCTACAAACATCAACTCTAGGATCTCTAGTACTGACATCAAAGCAAGGATCCAAATTTTCTCTCTACATCTATAGGTACATATGCATTGAATTTTAAAATACCGACATTTTAAAAGGCATCTCTAATGTACTTACTGATTCTTCTTTCAGCTCTAGCTTGTACGTTGCTCCAGAACACGGTATGAAGGCAACGTTTAATAAAACTGTTTGTCTTCAAGTATTTCAAGGTAAATTTTAAATCTAAAAAAGCTTTGGTAGATAAAAGAGAAGGATAACAGAAATAACACTGAGATGGATGGAGGTTTGATGCAAAACTCCAATGGGAAGGGTGGGTGAAGGAATATATACCTGGCCAGGTCTCAGCACTGCACTAATTGGAGATGAAATACAGCGACTGAGATGCTGAACAGGGAGATACAACAGTGAGAAAGCAGCTGAAATGCTATCTACCATCCACATCAAAGTCAGAACAGTTCAATTTAAGCTCAGCATACACAAACAAGTCTGAGATCTGTCCAGAGCAAACCCAGGAACAACTGCAAACAACAAACGGAGTTCTTGTGAAAAGAGTTCAGGATGTGATCACAGGCATCTGAACAGCTTTTGGAAATTAAACTATTTTGTATACTTTCTTTTTAAATGCAAGCATACCACTATATGTCTCAAAAACAAAAAATAAAGCTCTACTTTCTCTTGCTATGCCAAAATTATAGGCTCTCTGATGACATAAACGTAGAGATCTTCAAGCTGATTCCCCTGCTTTGGTCCCTTTCCGAGTTCCTCAGTCTCTCCTTCATTTGAGTAGTCAAATAACTCCCTTTACCTACTGACAGATATAAAAAGATAAAACATTCTTGTAAATCCACTGTTAAAAGAGAGAATCAGACAAAACATAACTATCATAAGAATAATCTGCTACTGTCCCCCTGACCAATTCTGTTCCTCAGTTAACCTTTCCAGTGAAACTTACAGAAGGCCTTTTAGAGTAGAAGAATTGTCTGATGATTATATTTGATCCAGTGCTCCCTAAGCACATTCAAAGAACTATAAAAAGAGCAGAGAGATGCTACTCCCCTTTGCAGAAATCATGCTGCCAAGAGGAGTACTTACTTCTTCCTAAGTAGCAGAACAGTTCACCCAAGCAATCCATTCCGAGCTCTATTTGTGTTTATGACAGCATTTTTAATATGTAAGATTTTAAGGTGGATTGCTCGACCAGAAAGTACAAATTCTATCACACAATGAGAAATGTCAAGGATTATCCTGGATGAGAACTAAGAAAAGAATGTTTTAACATAACGAACAGCTGCCGCAACCGCTTTCCCCCCAAAATGAAGAACCACCTCATCAGTAACTCTACAAAGCCAAATTTCTACTGTCATATGTAAGCAGGTAAGTGCCTTCCATTTACAAAGGCACTTTTTAATAGTTCAGAAAATAAACATATGGCTTTTCTAGATTGCCAAAAGTCTAGTACATTTCCTGGGGATTGGAGCAGAGGCAGGGGGAAGGATCTGTTAGTGTTGATGCTCCTAACTCGGGCATCTTTAATGCTGAGACACGATTAACTTTCTCTTTGCCTCCAAGATTGAACTCCTCAAAACGCTGATGTTCCTGTACCAAAGGATGCAAGTGCCATATCTAACCACGGGCTCTGACTATGGATATGAAAATTGGTCTCAGTGCTTTCCCCCATGCTCAGAGTATGGCACTCACTGTGCAGTCAAAAAATCCAAACAGAAAACAAGATCTGGAGCCCAAATGTTAGCCCAGGCACAGGCTTTATACTCATGAGACAGTGCATCTGCAAAAACTGTATATCCAAACAAATTTCTAGCTTATTGGTTTTTCACTCACTTGAGCAGAGCGGATGGAAGAGACAGGCTAAGCACCGAATTTGAACTGTGCTCAGTTGGAATAAAATGACTCACAGAAATTTGAAAACTAGTGAGAAAAATGGTACCATTGGCACATGTCAACTTTTTTTTTTTAATATATATTTAAGTAATGTGTCAGACTATAACAAAATTCAGAAGAATCAAACTATTTCTGAAAGGAAAGCTAACTGTAAACATGAACATCTTGCGGGGCTGAGAAGATTAAAGAATGAAGAAAAGAGTTAAAAAGAAAAGATGGTTAAAGCTGTGGTGAAAGATGACAGAAATAAAAGGGTTATCAGCAGCATCAGTAAAATGCAGCTCAGCTTGGGGAAGAGGGGAAAACAGAGAAGATCCCGATCCAGATCCAGCGAATCCAGATGACAAAGAGAATAATACAGGTATTTGACAGAGGAGGGAAATGAGTGGGAGAAATGCCTGTCATCTCCACGTTCCCTTCTCCTCCATGTAGGATCTGAGTAACTCTTTCCTTTCAGTTCAAGACCATTTCCCTGCACCCTGAACACGAACGTCACACTGTCACTGATAAAACCAGGGAAGGGAGCGGGGCTGGTGGCGGTGGGGAGGGAGTGTAAGGGATTTGGCTTCATGATAGAAAAGCCATGACCCTTTAAATAGCTTTAACTTCTTCCCTGACCAACATATGTTCCCTGATCTAGGGGAAAACGAAAGAAAATACAAGTGCTGAGTCCTGGCATTCAGGGACTACAGATTTAAATGCTGTCAAATATGCCCCGCATTCCTCCCCGTGGAATGAAATACCTGCCAAATTTCAGTTTCTTCGCTCTTATGCCACTAACAGCACACTTTTCGCTAACGTCTCATTAAGCCTCCAAACCACAATCACCTCTCCTTCACTGCTGACAGACATTTGTGAGATCAGATCTTCTAAAGGACATATGCACGATCTTCCGCATCACATTACAGCCACGGTTCTGCCAACTCACTCCAGCTGTTCCCGACACCACTCAGCAGAGCTTCAGGGCAGCTGCAGTGCTCCCACGGAGATGCCCGGGTGCTGCTGCCACTTGGCAGGGACAGGGCAGAGATGGCACGCGTGTGTAGCTCACGTGTTCCTCCCTCAATTTCACACACTCATCACTCTGCAAGACCATGAACTACCACTGCAGAACCTCCGAATGTGTCACATCTGGACTGCAAATTCTGGGCTAAGACATCTAATACGTAGCACATCTCGTTGCAGAGGAGTACTCAGGACTGCATCAGTGCATCAGTCCCAGTTGTATATACTTGTATTCCTTTTTTTTTTTTTTTGTGTGTGCCACATATTTAAAGTTTTGATATTTGAGAAAAGGATGTGGTTATTTTCCTCCACATCAACAACTCCCAAATTACTAATACAGTAATTTGAATGTAATTCCTTTCTCTACTATCTTCATGAATTACATAAATACAGTGTTTTAAAGTAAAAGAGAGGAGATTTAAGTTAGCTGTCAGGCGGAAATTCTCCCCTCAGAGGGCAGTGAGGTGCTGGCACAGCTGCCCAGAAAAGCTGTGGTGCCCCATCCCTGGAGGCGCTCAAGGCCAGGTTGGATGGGGCCCTGGGCAGCTGAGCTGCTGGGGGGCAGCCCTGTCCATGGTGGGGGACTGGTACTGGGTAGGCTGCGAGGTCCCTTCCAGCCCAAGCCATTCTGTGGTTCTATGAGTGTTTTACACAAATTACATAAGTTGCACTACATAAATACAATATATTACATAAATCATCGAACAATCCAGCTGGGAGCATTAGTGAATCAGCCAAGATGATGCTTGAAGTTGCTAGTGATTCAATGCCTCAGCAGACTCCTGTGAGTACTGCACTGGTGAAAACCTTGGCATTTTGGAAGGGAGGGAGAGTAGAAATAAGAAAGGGTGAAGGAGAAGTGGGTCAAGCCAAACAATGAAAAGAAATACTACAAATAACACAAAAAAAGCCTACAGAAAACTCCATGCTGCTTTTTGGAGGTGGGGAACGAGGCTGATGTTCATCCAAACAAAAAACTTCATCTGGAATCCTTACCTAGCAATTAAATTCTTCTTAGTTTTCATCTCTCTGAGTGAGCGCCTATCTGCTGTTAAAAATTATCCAAACTGCCCCTGCTGCATTTAACCACTGAACAATAACAACGTATTTCCCTCCAAAAAACATACCGGGACTCTCTCTAGTGTGAGTCTTTCAGTCTGTTAATACTTCAGATAAAACAAAAATTTCTCTTAGAAAAGCACATGGAATAAGTTATACTATGTATTCTTTAGACTAGAAAATATCAGTGCTTTATGCAATACTGCTAAACGAGGAAAATGTGAAGAAAATAATGGGAAGATGGTGTTCTAAGTCAAGATCAAAATCACTCAATTTTACTGGCTGAATTGAAACTTGGAGATGAGCTTAAATTCTGGACAGAGTTTAGTTCAGTCCAAGCCAGAAGAGCCTCAAGCAATTCCACTGTTCTGAATTGTTTTAGCTTTTCTAAACAAATCAGAACAGCAAGTGCTATTGGACGCATAAACAGATTTCCTATTTAAAATGCTCAACTTTAAGGCTATTGACCACGTTCCCTCCCTTCCTGTCCCAATTTAAACTTGGCTTTCACAGCTCCTGCTGAAACCTGAGGTGAGCCAACTTTGAACCGAATTTAGTTTTGTCTGCTTTTAATTTGATTGCACTGCCTTTTAAAACAAACCAAGCAAACTCTCACAACATGGGGATTTGAAGTTGCTGAGCTTGTTTTGCATAATTTCCCAATTTCTATCCCAAAGTTACCTCTTATTCAGTGCTCAGAAAATACGAAAGATGTCTTCTCAGAAGGAGTTTATGTTTAGAGGTTATGAAGCTGCTTAAGAAAATGAAGGGTAAGAACTGAAAATTAAATGAATATGCTCATTAACACTCCTAGGTAACACTCAGTATGTATAGAAGATGAGCAGAAAATGTGGCCTGACATTAGAGTTGTGAAAAGAAGACGCTCACTGATAGTGAAAATAACCTGAAATCAGCCTTTAAAAGAGTCGGTATGAAAAAGGTCCCTCTTACCTTTTCCTGGCCAACAAGAAGGAAAGTTCTCACAGGCTGGCAATTCTGAGTTGCTGATATTGCCTCACCTACAGCCCTGCTCTTGGATGCCCCACTGGTTTCTCCTCCACCAACTCCCAGCAAAGATTATTAAATCTTGTTAAAAATAACCCAGTGTGATTATTAAGCAGAACTCTGACAGCTAGAATACAGTTTCTTTGACAAGTTCAAATTGATTCCTTCTTACAGAAATAAGCCTTCCCCAGCACATACTGTTGTTTTTACAACAGATATCCTACCACTGCATGGATTAAACAGCTGGGCATGCCACCCTTGGCATGAATTTGTATGATAAGCTGGAAATACAAAGGAACGAGATACTGCAAGATACAATTTGCCAGTGAAAATAATTCTTAAATCACTGAAGACTGAATTATTGTTCTTGTGTCACATAACTCTCAGGAAGTTTTGTCTAATTCTGACCATCCCACTCCCTTACACTGCAGGAAGAGCTTGGAAGAACAAAGGGAGTAAGTACTGTCAAGAAAAGATGTTGAAAAAAATGGACTCACCAGACAATCTTTCCTGTTGCTTGCTCAGATTTATCTTATGCTCAGAGAAATATGAGCTGTACCTAAAGTCAAAGGAAAGCTTCTACTGACCTCAGTGGTACCAAGGTTTTACTCTTATTACTCACCTGTTAAGAAAGCAAGGAGAAAATAGTATGTTTTGAAAATTAAGTTCTAAACTATCTGTCTCCCAAATGAGTATTCAAGGTAATCTGAGGAAATGGGTATCTAACAAAGGAAGCAGTTTGCATTTCAAGCTATTACTTAAGGTGATAGTCTAATTATATAGTTTTAAAATGCTGTGTTGCACATGTAGGCAATATAAAAAATACAGCTGGGCTAGCAGGAAAGATAATAAAAATATCTACTTTGTTTTATCATTCATATTAGACTTCATTGCTCTGGTAGGAGCGTGTTATAATCAGGCGAATGGCCAAGCAGTAAACCATTAATCCCTGCTCTTTTTACTCTTGCCAGTGCCTCACTTTTGGAGTGCCACCACCACTGGCTCATAAGCAACAGTTAGCCCAGCTATTGCTTTAATGTCCCAAACTCTCCTGAGAGAGCTCTTTCCCCAAGACCAGCATTTTGCAAATTTTAGCTACCAGTACTCTCCAAACTGCATTCCTTACCATGCTGCCAGGTTTCAGTTTCCCCAGGTTATAGTGTAGCCATAATGGCGTTCTGTGCTACCCTCCATGAAATCATTTTTTTCCTCCTTCCAGGTTCAGCATAGGTTTGTTATTTCTTTCCCATACACTTCACACAGGAACAGTTTCCAGCACCAAAATAGCTCTTCCACCACTGGGAAAAGAGAAAGTAGACCCATTTTCCTGTACACTTCTTGAAAAGGTCTTCTTGCCAAGCATTGTTTCTCATTTGTTGTGGAACATGACACCCTATTTAAATGTCAACAGGAGTTCAACTCAGGCAACTAGCATATTTTTGAAGTGTCCATGGTCAGAGCTTCTGCCTCACTACAGGCAGCCTACCAACAGACTGTGTTTATGGTCTCTGGATTAATAACAACCCTAATGCGCATGTTATTTTAACCTTTATATACAGTGGAGTAGAAGGAACTGTTAAATTAAGGATTTCTCACAGCTATTGGTATTACTGTGTAGTAGAAGCATTTCTAAACCTGCAGTCACCTAATAGCTCAGTGGTCTACGAGCCAAAAGAGTACCACTTGTTCCTCTGCACTGTGGCTAGCATGGGCTCACTTAAAAAGTGCAAGGATCTGACACAAAAGTCTGAATCTACAGTGGTTAAGGCTCCAAATTTTGCATTACGAGTGCTAAAGAATGAAATATTTACTTTAAAAGCAAGACACAAAAAGTACTGTTTAGATGGTCACTTAAGAACTACACACTTCCTAATTCTAAAACACTGAAAGTGTGAGAAAATCTCACTTAATAGAAGTAGGATAATACTTCAATACTACCATTTTACTACATCTAGCATTCCTTTGAACATTTGCTTAAGTGCTCACAGGTGATTATTTTACTGAGGCATAAATTTCCCTTTCTTTTAAAATAATTGCACTATAGCAAACATAGCTATTAAAACATGAACAGAGAAGGGCTTTTTATAAATCCCTGAATCCTCAATCCTCAAGCTCTTTGGTTAGCTTCCAAGAGAAAGGCCAAGCATAAAAAATACCATAAACTCATCTTAAAAACAACAACAAAACCAAAACAAAAAACACAGGAGAACAAATTGTCTGTTTAACTAGTATAGCACTTTAATATAGCTTGAGAAAAAAATACACCTAGTTCAGATCCCAAAATATGTTGCCTTTACATGTTTCGGTTTTAAGCTTTTGTACCATAACTACCCAAAGTCAACATTTGAGAGGAAAACCAAAAATAGTTTTTCTTTTTTCCTTCTGCTTATTTTTAGAGTGTGTCTGTTAAGCAAGCACAGCTCTCAGTAAACACGCTGATGTTCTTGAAGTGACGGATGAACTGCATGACATTTGATGGTTCTGGTAAAAGACTTCTCTAGGAAATCAGAGAAGATTCCACAAAACGAGGGTTAGCTCCACTTATGACCTCAGTGTACAGAGAGTATTTCAGAGGTGTCTCTGTAAAGAGAATTTTCTGATGCTTGAGCACACAGCCAAGAGGAGTCTGGCTCTGAAAAAGAGTTCCTCAAGAGCAGTCCTGGTAAAGTACTCGGTCACAGAAAAGACACTGACAGGGTAACAGATACAAGCAAACCTAACTCTTAGAAGCCAAGAGGTTTCCTACATTGAAATCTGAGGATGTTGGTAATGGTTCGAGTTGTCAGGTACTTATTTTTTAGATGCTGTTGGTAATATGTACTCTTCTTTCAAAGATAACTTTTGGGAGATCCTTATAATGAAACCAAGTGGCTGAAACACACTGGGTTATTTCTCATATGTGCTTCAAATCTTGTTTCGAAATCTATGCTATAAGACATAGAATTATCTTCAAAAGAAGACATATCTAACCTCTAAGCAAAGAATTCACATTAAATATATATATATATTATTTGAGAGTATAAAATACATAAGGAGAAATACATAGGCTTAACGAGAGGTGAGTATATTGAAATAATGGAATTTATTTCACAATTGGAGGTGCTAGAATAGGGAGAAAGTAGTTCAAATCAGCCAGCACCACGTACAGCGAGATACCAATACTTCCCACAAATGCCTTCAGGTTCCTAACAGCTATCTTTCTGAAATCCCTACAGTTCACAATTGACAAAAACAGAAAAACAGAATTCACAAAGAACTCTGCACCCAGAAATTTTGTTATTGTATTGTGACTTGTAATCTGTGCATATTCTTCCATTCCTCTTAGGAAATGTTAAATCTCTTGTCTCAAAGAAACTGTTTGGTCATCACATCTGATTATTAAATTACACCAACTATACTCAAATACTACTAATGACACTGATTAAGAGAGCACTAAAAAATAAAAGGATTATAAAGCACAAAAAGATGCCAGAACTTTTTCTGTTCCTTTCTGTAGACAGGAAGATTTAAGACAACTGAAGATGGGTGTATCAACATTTCCACAGGAGCTCTAATTTCTTTCAGTGAGTAAGACAGCTGCTTTCAGAACCATTCAGGACAAAGTTAAAATCTGCTTTTAAAGGCTGTCTGAGTCCCGCTTCATCTTCAGAGAAAGTGTGTAGAAGTGCATCCATAAAATGAAAGGACAGCAGCAAGGAAAGGCTACATAAAGCAAGTTCCTAGTCAAATAATATGAACAAACAGGTGGACAAGAGAAGGATAGCAGGGTGAAAAAACAGCTTGTCTTATTTCAATACCTGAACTTTATTTTGGAGATCTGAAGTCTATCCTCTTCTCTAGATCCCACTGTAATTATGACATATGATGGACATCTGATTTCAGAAACAGTGATGCTTAGATAAAAGAGACTGGTTGAATACCTATTTGGTTGTTTTTAAATTTAGAAACAAAACAGTATCTAAACATTTGCTTTATTATTAATGCACTGAATTTGCTAGCAAACTTAGCAATCATTTCTTGTACTACACAACCACCTCCTGGCTCCGTAAAATTACATACTAGAAACTTCTTCCCTTTAATACATTAATTAAATCCTAAGACATTTCATTTTTAAATCATAACAAATTAAACATGTATAAAACATCAAATCTTTGGTTATGAATCTTACAGATGGTATGAATTATTTTGTTTGATTTCCTCTTCTTTTGCATCCTATATAATCAGAACCACGGCAATGCAGAATTGTTTTACAAATTTCTGAAACAAAGTGCACCTGAGCTTGACTCCTGTGTCATAGGAACGTGTAACACTAAAACACTTTTATTGCCAGAATTTGTTGTCAATTCATTATCATGAACTATGCACTTGAATTGTTACACATCAATTTCACTCATATTCAAGGTCCCGATTGTTTCTCCTTCTCTCAAAAGCTTTAGTTCCTAAAAAAAAATAGTTCTTGAAAAAAAAATACCATCGCTGCTTACTGGTTTCCATTTGTGGACCTAATATTGCAAAATGCCTTAACATAAATAGATGTACAGAGTCAGCAGAAAGCAGTGTCTGCTCTGAGGAACAGAGAGCATTCACAGCTACAACCAAAGCCAAGGGAAGGTGGGGAGGAGGGCGGGAGAGCTGGCCGATGGGGTAGGGAAGGAAGCTGCACTCTGAAGATACGGTCGAAATTTTGGCAAAGGACAAACATCTGGCAACCTCAGCTGCAGCAGGTTCTGAGTCTTGCCTATCTCTCAGTCCCTTGTGCAATGCAACAGGAAAGCAGTCACAAACTTGATCTAGCCTGAAATCACAGTTCACTTCAGTAATAATGACTAATAATAACGGCTCCATTTCCCAGTCAAGGTGAAACTAAGCCTAAACATACAAGAACATCAGTTCTGCTAGTGTATGTGCCAACATGGAAAATCTACGCTCAAAGAGTCTCACAGAACTCGAGAGTAGACATATGAATAAACTACATCTGACTTCTGCATGTTTAATGAATATTTATTTTTATGGACGGAGATTTGAAGAGTATCTTTTTCTCCACGGAATCTCGTCTCCTGAGAATTTAGGTCTGCTTAGGCTTTGCTTTCCACATTTTTCTACTAATTTAGAAGCTATATATATAGTTAATAAATATAACAAGCCACGTAAAGCGTAAGCCATGCCAAGCTACCTTCTCTTTTCAATATTTTTAGATTTGGCTTAATATATTAAAATGGTTAGATGACGGTTAGGTAAGGGCAGCTCTCACTGCAATAAAAAGAGCAAGGCTTAACTTAGCTGCAGGTAGTGTAGAGGTTCTTCTGTTCTATAAAAAGAAGTCACCAAATTTGGCATTTTTAAATTTAAATATGGATTTTGAACTTTATTTTAAGGGTAAGTTTTCATTCTTGAATGAGTGAATGTTTGATCTAAGGCCCTTAGAGCTTTAGAGTACTTTTGAGAATAATTTTCCTCAGAGAAAAAAGATACTTTTCCATTTAAGAAATGATAGGAAAAACGCCTCTAATATAACAGCCTTCACTGAAAAGTTGTGTCATGGATTTTTCACTGTGAGAACAGTATTTTTCAAAAGACTTCAGTCAAGTTGTGTTACTCCATCCTAAGATTGTTGTTGGAAAAATCAATCACTGTCTTCTCCTCATTTCAAGCTAATGGACTGGAAAATGCAAAGAGGGAATGTTCTTTGGGGATTGAAGAAAGAAAATACTGGGTGCTGGATGGAAGGATATCACTCACAGCTCCCAGAGACGGTGACAGAAGGCAGAACACAATATAAACAATTGTAATGCGTAAAAATACTGTTCTATTATTTGCTTAATTTAATTTAATTGCAAAAAACATTTGAAAGCTCTCACCTTTTTGGCTGTCTGTAAGCACAAAGAAATCAAGTCTGCTCTGTGTCTGACTTAGAGCAGATAAGGGAAAATGCGAATATCAGCCTCGAACAAACACTCTGCTGAGGGCTTCCCCACTCACCAAAAACAGTCTGGATTCAGATTAATATATTCAACCTGTTTTCCCAATATACTTCAAATTTTCAAAGCTTTTAAAATGCTGGCTTCCTTGAAGGTGCATGGATTGCCTCCTGGCCAGCCAGACATTGACCAGGACACAGTTACACAGCAATGTTCTGCGATGCATATTTGCCAAATATGTCTTGTAGAAGACATGCATATGAAGAGTGAAAGAATGATAAGGTATGCACAAAGTGTATCACAGAATTGAATCACAGAATCATTTATGTTGCAAAAGACTGCTAAGACCATCTAGTCCAATCATCAACCCACCACCATCATGCCCACTAACTCATGCCCCTCATGGTTTAATGCACTGTTCTTTCTCTCCTTTCCACAAAGAAGAAGAAAAATAAACAGTTTTCTACAATTTAAACAATTTGGTAGGTGAAACAATGTCTAGCTACAACAACAGATACATTAAACATCACCTTTTAAATTTATTTTCCATCAAAACATATTCCCTCCACACCTCAAAAGCAGAAAAACTATTCTGCATAACACACACACACAAAGATGTTTCCACCCATAACTCCATTAAGAAGCACCTTAGTGTAGTTCTTTTCTCCCTAGCATCAAATATTAAAGTCTAACTCCTCAGCACTCTGCCTTCCTGGGCCTGGCGTTCTGCAGGAGCAGTGAGATAAGGATCACTACATGGCCAACACAAACTTCCTGTTCAGCGAAGACGATGGATGACCACAGGGGCCAGCAGCAATGAGGCCAAGCCTATCCAGCTTGCTCAGCCCCAGATGTCTGGCTTGATAGGTGGGAGAGTGCTGTCAGGGGTGGCAGTATGATGGGGCCTCCATCTTGGGTGGGCATGCGCATTGGGCTGGGGACCTGGCCTGCACAACAGAAGCTGGAGGGTGACATTTGGCAGAGCAGATGTGCATGAAAAAGGAGAGGGCAAGCAAAGAAGGAGCACAGAATTGTGTTTTGCTCTGGAAGGAGCAGGACCTACACTAGGAAGGGAGAAAGCACACAGCTGAGTTGGTGTGTGGCATGAGCTAGTGCCCATGATAAGAGGAGTCAGAGGCAGGAAAACATGGGCCTTGGGATGCTGAAACAGGTGTTGAGGATCCTGGAGGTGAACAGGATCCTCAGTAGGATTGCTGTCTGCTCTGGAAATGGCATGTGTGTGTGTTCTGGGCTACCATGGTTGTCTGGGATTTCCTTGTTGCAGCTGTACCGCACAGCTGATTTACACATATGCACAGAAATGCCTGGGATTTCTCTGTTTATGGCAGCCTGATTAGATGTACCGCACAATTGCTTGAATAAGCTTCTCAAAGTTTGGAAATCCTTAAGAGACACTCAGAGCCTGCTTTATGCCTGAAAATGTTGTTAAAGACAGGGATGGACGTGCAGTTGTTGTGAGCAGTGGGAAGCTGGAGGTTCTTCTGACAGCAGCAGCTAAGCAAACAAAGTCTGTAAATTCCTCATCCATCTATTAGCCCAAAGGCGTAATTTCTACGTGGGGAAGAGTAGGAGAAAGATGACAATACCAGGCATGTTAACATAATTATAGAGCAAAGCCTTCAGCCACATAGAAAGCAATTACTGCCTGACCATCCAGCCCTAGAACACACGCACAGGACGAATAAAATGTCTGCTGCAGTGAACAGGGCTCCACATTATCCCTGAAGTGATTTAGATCCCGTCAGAGGATCAGCAGCTGCCAAAAATCTATTCTTAGCTATTTGAAAAAGTTACAGCATATTTGAAGATGGGATACTTTTCTAGTTCATAAACATCATTTTTATTTTTGCGGAGAATTACATAAAGTGCATTATTGTAAGCCATATTTAGTAAACCTCTAAGGAAGAGATGCAAATCCATTCCATCATATACCAAAACATTTTGTAAGAAAATGAATTTGAAAAACATAAAGGTACTGTTGGAACACAAAATCTTAACACAGTTTTCTGGTGAGCTGGCCCATACAGAATTCAGTCCTCCCTCTAAAATGCGTAAATAACCTCTCCCTCCACACATTAAAATAAAGGAGAGACAGGGATAAGAGGTTGACAGATGGACAGTAAAAGATTCCACTACAGCCCTCACGTGCCATAGCGTTTTTTATAATTATAGAGACGTTATGTGGATGTCCCTAAAATGCAAGTTAAAACACTGTTCCAATACTTATTTGAAACTTCCAAACACCAGCATAACTGATATGTATAAAGAAGCAACAAAGGAAATAGAGAAAACAAGAGGTACATGTCAATGATAATAATCTAAAAAGTCATCTTCAATTGCTTAAGGAAAACTTCCTCAAAAAAGTAAAGACAGTGCCTAGTACAGGCAAAAGAAGCACAGTCAGCATTTAACAAGCCATAAATACAGCTATTAGTTCACAGAACTAAACTGAAGGTAGTGCCACGCTCTTCATAAAACCAAAGCCATCTGTTCAAAAGATGTAAGCTGTGAAAACACAGATGAGAAAACATAATAAAACAAAACAAAGCAAAACACCATCAAAATGGTTTTTGCAAGGGCATTACTGAAAGGAGAATTTCTTCAAGAACATTTTATTTTTGGAGCTAATGGTATTTGGATGATGTTGCCTGTGATGTAGTACACTTCTTAAAACAGGTTAAGGAACATACTCTAAGAAAAATAAGTACACAGGTATTGATTACAGTAAGAGGAAATTAAATTACATAGGTAGTTGGGCTAAAGAAAGGCTGTAACTTCAGAGAACTTGGCAGGACTGCCTTGGCACCCAGCTGATGTGACAATTCTCCCTACGTGCCTTTCCTAGCCTGAGAAAGAGGGAAGTTTTCGCCTTGGACAGTATGGAGCAGGTGGGAGGGTGCTGATCTGGGCACACAGGAAAATTAGACTTCCACAACTGTAACACAAACTGCTTTGAGGCACCAATTGGCTGCCCCTTAGAAGTTCTCCTATGATAGAGTTACATTTAAAGAACCTCAAGTTGGGCATTCTTAATACCTTTACGTATTTATTGACAGTTATGTAAACTAGTTCTTCCGCTTGAATACATTTAATCAAAAAATCACAGAATTGTTTGAATTGGAAGGGACCTTTAAGAGTTATCTGGTCCAACTCCCCTGCAATAAGCAGGGACACCTACAGCTTGATCAGGTTGCTCAGAGCCTCGTTCAGCCTGACCTTGATTGTCTCCAGGGATGGCGCATCCACACAAGTTTTTCTTGAGATGGGACATTTATGGAATGTTATACTTATTTCTTTTCCTTGTTTTGCTGAAGTACTAGTTCAAACATCTGCCATGGATGGTCTGTGACACAAATTTATCTGCATTTAATATTGAAGTTCTTTCTTTCCTAGACAGTTTACTGTCAGGCCTTTTACTCCTGCACAGCTTGAGAAGAGTATTAAAAGAACTCCTCAAGTATGCTGGGTTTTGTTACTGTAGAGAATATAGTGAGGGAGAACCCTCCTCCACATCCTAAATAGTTGTCTTGAAAGAATTTAAACTTACTTGACTTTACAAATGCCAAGTATCTTAAACATTATCAGATAACTATCTTAAGTTAGAAAGTAGAACAAAGATTTACTTCTTACTGTAACATATTCTGATTTCTTTATTCCTAATTTTAATGATTTATTTCTTAGATTTGAAATATTTGCTATTTGATAATACTATATCCAAAAATGAAAACCATGAAATATCTAAAATAGATTCTCCATTTAACTTCCTCTTAGAAGAGAGATCTGTTGAGGTAAAAATGTACTATTTTGGGCAGAAAATCAGATAAGTATCTGTCTGCCAACAAACCAAACAATATACTTGTAGTTACTTATTTTGCCATAAATAATAATGCTCAATACTTCTCATTTCTTATAAACCTATGGATTTTAATTATAAAGGGTTTTACAAACAGATAAATTACGTGATCGGTAATAAGTCTATACTTACTAGGCCTGCTGAGAAACTCATTCTCTAGAGTATGAACACTGTTATTGCACTTCAGACATTGTTTCAAGCAAAACATATTTTACACTAAGTTATTCAATGTGGTCAGGAAAAATAACTAGAAAGAAGTTTTAGTGTTACCCATTTCAAGGAGTTTAGCATGTTTCTGTATTAGTTTAGTCTGTGCTTGTATAAATCTTCTCAAGCTCCTTTTTTACTATATGCCAAATACATTAAAAACTTAGTCTACATACTCAGTATTGCCTTGTTGTGGTATTCTTGACATAATTATAGCTTTTTTAAAAATAGACAGAAACATGTTTTCAGTATTTCCTCAAATTAAAAGAAAACAACAACAAAAAAACTTCTAAAGCCTCATGATCTTGCAAATGAGTTACAGTGAGCAAACACAGAAGCTTTTCCCAGCCTTTGTGTTGGCATGAACCAGTAGTGTACCAAAAATGTCCTGAACAAGGAAATTTCAAGACATGGGACACACAGGAGGTGGAGAAAGAAGTGCTTGCCTCTAGGAAAAAAAATAAAGGTCACCTTCCAAGAGAAAACAAAACAAATACAAGACATAAAACCACATACAGGGACACGGAAGCAGAGAACTGCAAGACAAGACCACAACCATCAGCTCATGCAATCACAGACAGCCCTTCAGCAAGAAACTAGTTTAGTGGAGTCCAGAGCGTGCTGGCAGAGCTCACTCAGCTAGCTTCACAGGCCACAAACATGACATGCTGATCTATGTGAAACGTGTCAGAAAAGAGCAAAAGTCATAGCTGTAGTTGTTCCAGGAAGAAAGGCAAGGCCGAGGGCAGCAGCAGCAGCCTGGGTTCCTGCAGCAGCAGGAAATGCGGTGGGAAATGGGTGAGCAGCACACCCCAGCTGAGCACCTGGAGCCAGCAATAAAGCACTGACAGCAGCGTGTTATGTGTTTATATCCCAAGCAAGTCTTCTGCTTGGAAGGTTTTCTCCTAAACATTTCTTTGAAAGACAAAATTACATGCATGAACTCCAACTAGACACTAAGTGTAATTTAAAAAGGAGAGAGAAATCCATGAGCCCTTCCAAATTAGGAATACTCAGAATTAGCATTACATAACTACAACAAACATAAAGTAAACAAACCAACAGCCCTGCCGCCTTTCAAAACTCACTGGATATCTCAACAAAGATAAGGATTCCTCTCTTTTTCCACCTAGAACTTCTCTAATCCCTCATTGTAAATTGGTGGTCCATGCCACTCAACACTGTTCCAGAAACTTTTCATTTCTATCCTGATGTTTCTTGTCACCAGCCCACTTACAATCACTGTAAGTCAAAAATTGAAAGCCAGGATGGCAAGAAGTCAAACCACCATTTATACAACATATGGATGTTCTAAGAAATACTGAAGTAGTTGTGCTAGTCAATGACCGCCACACCACCTGCTAATAGCGTGTATAAATCCATTACTTTTTCTGAATGTTGAATAAAGATTTTCAATGGAAAAGAGAAAATACAACTATTAGGCAGAGGCCAGATTCCTTTAAAACATTTTACAAGAATTACCAACTAGATGAGGCTTTCACAAATCAATAGTGGATAAGTCTCTTAGAACAGTGTCCAAAACTATATACCAAGAGGTATATAAAACCCTACCCGTGAAGAAACACTTAAATAACTGTGTTTGACACAAATGAGATCAAACTGAGAGAAGAATTTAATATTTTTTTTAACTTCCAGGAGATTACTACAAGAGGATACTGATGAACTCAGTCAGAGAGAATAGGAAATATTCAGCTTAGTAAGAAAACAAGCAATGCAACTAGCTAATTCAAGAGGTCACAAAATCTTTAGCACTGGATAACTTTAAGCACAAGTTGGACACATGCCTGTCCAGTAGAGCTTACACATACCTCTTCATCGGGGAAACATCTATCTGCCTTATTTCACTCTACATTCAACTGCTGCAAATCAAATATGTCTGCATAGCATACTTTGAGTTTTAAAAAGTATATGGAATATGTCAACAGAATGGAACTTTATAACAGTTAATCAGGATAGTCCATTATTAGAAGCCTAATCTGCACTGCTCCAACAACAAACCTAGTATTTCTTTTGCTTTGATGGATGTAAGCTCAGGTTCAAGTCTGTTATTATTATGATTACTTTAAATAATGACAAACACCTGAAATTTTCCAAGACCAAACTTCCCTGCAGGCAGGAAGCTCTGTGTGTAGTTATGCATTGACTTCCATGGCCTAAAACAGCTAAGACCACAGTTCGTATTCTAAAGAGGATACGCAGGCAATCAGCATTATTGAGAAGTTACAGTTGACATCTCAATCCAAATACAGTCTCTTCTTTTGAATCCAGACTTCCTCAGAATATTGCATGGAACACATTCATCACCAAACTATAAAAACAATTCAAAAATTTAGGTGGACTGCCTGACTGTAGACATTCAAAAACAACTCCTAGAACTTCTTGTAATCCCTAATCTATCAACAGAACCACATCAATGCTTTTTTTTTTTTTTTCTTTTAATGGACAAGGTTTTAAACATTGTTAAACATACCACACTGCTGTAAAAGCAACATAACTGTTTAATCCAGTGAATATCATCAGTGACCATCTACCTAAGTTTTAAAGAAAAGTACTTACACTTCAGCAGGTTATGAAGCAGGTAGATGACAGCAGCAGCAAAACCTTCTGGACTGCTCCATTAATGTGCTTGTGAATTACTACAGATCTTTAAAAAATTGTATTTGTATCTTCATAAAAAATAAACAAATCAAAACTGTGTCCATCTCATGACTCTTAAGTACAATGTGTATTGGTGTGGTAAACTAAAGAAGAGAGGTATATTTATTCCAAATCAAACAAGATGGTGAACAGTACTTTAAATAACTACCTTTTAATTGACTACAAAAATGTTAGTTAATAGAAGAACATATATATTTACAAAACTGAAGACTTTTGCAACAAGAAACTTGCTGGTAACATTTACATGAGACTCTTTTTTTTATAGTCAACAATGATTATAGTCAAAAATGAAATTTTAAATTCTACACCTTCAGATTGGTGGTGAACATTCCATAAGAGGTAGGGCATATTCTGTACCTATGATGCAACTTTCTCTACCAGTACATTAATTGAAACAGAATCTTAAGTAAATCCAAACTCCTGTTCTAAAAAGCAAACAAAAAATTGATGGATTTATTTACAACCTTAAGTTCTGAAGAACAGATAAACAGTAGTTTCACATTTGGGGTCATAGGTGCAGTAACTGTATTTTCACAGTTTCTTATACCTTACACCTTGTGTCTCAAGCATAGGAAAGATAATCTAGCGTATCTCTGAAACTTATCTTAAATAGAAACACAATGAACAAGAAAACATCCAGGAAGCCAAATACAAGAATGAGTAAGACGCAGAAGCTAAGCTTCTATGCTAAGGATACCCATGAAACATTAATTCCCTCTTTACCATCAATCCCTCAGGTATCTGTTTTATGATGCAACCTCCAATTAAATGGCAACATACTGCTTTTCCCGGTAGGTTACCTTCCTTATTCTAAGAACACAACTGACTTCCACTGCAAATGAACAAGTGCTACATTACAAGGGATACTTGTTTCTAGGACTCCTCACTGCTCTCTTGAAAAGCTGTATTGAATGAGGTCATGAATTGCAAAAGTAGTAAGAGCAATTGAACATTTCTTAAAAACAAAAACCATAGAAAGAACTTCTCACTTCTAATTTCACAGGGCTTCTCTAGAGTTCAGGCAAGTAGTTTAAACCAACGATTCATTTCATGGGGTTTCTCACTTCCCAGGTGCTGAACTTGGTGATCAAGTCATTAATACACTGTATTATGCTCTTCATTCCTAAAGCTTATTGTTAAAATTCAAGTATTTGTTAGGCAACAAAGAAATGAGTTTGCGGTGCCCTAAAGCAGAAAAATACCCCTCTTATCTCTACCAAAAGAAAGAAAAAAAAAACACAGATAAAAAAGCAGATGACTGAAGAATGGATTTTCTAAGGGCCCTATGTCCCAGTTCACAAGTAGCTATGCCACTAAAATCTCATCTTGACAAGGTGTGAAAATAAACTCATCAGTGCTTGTGAAATCCATATACCTAGTGGTGGTGAGAGTTATACGAACCTTCAGAACTACAATTCAGTCTTAAAAACCGTGATTAAATGGTTTGTATCCAAGCCAGGAAGGGCATATGACACCTTTTCTCACCACACAGCTAGATTACCATCCATGTTTATCGCCTTTGACCTGTGAAGTCTGTGCAAACAGTGCTGTGTGATGCCAGAGAAGGGCTCACTTGTGTCAATGATCCCCCATAAAGGATGATGTCTGAAGAAAAGATGGCTAGAATCTGAGCCATTTAGGCAGCTTGCCTCTTAACAGAGCAACCAGGAGTGGGTTCATCAGTAGGCCTGCAGGCCACAGGTAGGTCTTCCCAGTAAATAAAATGAGAGCCCTTACACAGATAAGTAAGAAAAAAAAGAAAATTAGTTTTTACACACATATCATAAGTGAGCGCCCATTCTGTGCTCACAACATTAAGAGTTACAAATGATCTAACACTTCACTTCTGCTTTGGAAAAAGTGAGGTGTCATCAACTTTAATTTACAAACAGGAAAACGAGCAGTATAGTGGCATTCTTCCGACAGAGAAGTACAGCCTTTCAAAGAGGTATTTCTTGTGATTAATGTTCTGAAGAGCTGACTTCTGAGATGAGAACATTTTCACTTATTTGAAGAAGTTTAGTTCTTCATGCAAAAATGATTAAAGAAAGACTTCAAGTATGTTAAGCTGTTAACTGACATGTGAGTTATGACAGCCTATATAAACTCCTTCTAAAGCAATCTTTGGGAATTGTTAAAACACATTTCCAACATTTGACAAAAATAGCTTTCAGACCAGTGATATTTGCTGAAATACATGCAAATCTACTGCATTAATATTATGAAACAAAGGAGCAAAACCCTAGAGTTCTCTGATAACTTAGACACAAAATCAAGAAATTCCCAGTTCACAAAATAAATCCAGTAGTCTGCCCTGTAAACTCCAAATATAATCCATTTGGTAGCGCTGAACACTGGGCGATGACATTAGATCAGACCCCAAGATCTGAGAATTTCATTCCTCCTACTCTCCACAGCATTTTCCTACAGAGATTTCCAAAGCTTTGGAAAGCAAGTGCATGGGATGTTCCGTGAATTCTAAAGCATTTAATGAAACATTGCACAAGCATTCAGAATGACAAGTTAAGTAACCTTAACTTAAAGCAGACCTTTAGCACATCAAAAATATATTTGGATTTTAAAGCAGCCTGATTTATCATTTGAAAAACAATACCTAAAAATGGGTGCAGTGCTAGGTCAGAAGATAACTTTCAATGGTAATAAAGTATACAGCTTTAGCATTCATTTTCATTTCTCCCAACTTCGAGTTCATTTTTTACTAAAGAAGCACTCCAACCTAAAAACAAGATCTTTCATGTGGGCGCTAATTTGTAGCCCCATGAACATTTCTGCCATTTTCCCTACACTGAACCCAGATGTTTCACATAATTTTCTTATGTTTCCAACAATACAAACATGGCACAGTATATGAAAACAGTCCTAGTGTTCAAAAATGGTCACCAGAAAGGCATATGGGAACATAATATACAAATCGGATCGTTCCTTGATTTTTTTGGTGAAAGAGAAGGTAAATTGGAAATAAAATAAGGACAAACTTCTTTTATAGGAAATCTATTAAAGATGAGTAGTGCCTTTTGATGATTGCTCTATCAGAGATGGGTCAGTGTAACCAATGGTTCACCCTTGCACTGAGCCTTCAAGGTACTCCAAGAAGAATCAATGTATAACAAGTTGCTTAAGTATATTATTTATCAGGTAACATTGAAATATAGTTCAACATCAGCTCCCAAGGTACTGTTGTTAAGGTTCACTGTACCCTGTAAAACAACAACTAGTGCTCTTTAAGAGCTTTTCTTGTTGTTGGATACTGACTACTTAAAAAATAGCTGATTAAAAATTAAAAGATCCAGCATTTTTTAATTCCGAGTTATTTTCTTCAAATGCGTTATAAGAGAAAAGAATGCTTGAGTTCATTCCAAGTCACATTAATAAAAACATTAAAGTAAAACAGATTTCCCGCACCCAGGATAAGTAATTGAGGATCACAAGTTCAGGAGTTCATGACTTAAATCCTCTTTTGGATGCAAAGACCAACATTTCATCATGTTTCCTTCTTAACTCCTTACTATTCCCTCATGGAATTCACAGTCTAAGCAAGAATGAACTCTGGCTCTGATGAAAATAAATCTGTCTCATTAAAAAATACACATTAACCCCGGCTATTAACTTGGAGGACTATTGGCAATTTCTCCCTTGCAAAATAGGACCTGAAAGTTTAAATCATTCCTTCCCTAGATAAATTATTATTTTTAAAGTGACAATCTGTTAAGACTATGAAGAGGTACCTGTCACACTAGGAATGTATACCAAAGATAATCTTTCCTTTGGAAGAGGTTTATTAGCCATGACCAATACCATACATGTAAAAACTGGTAAAAATGTAGCACTTGATGTGTTGCACATTCATGGAGGGTGTGTGACATCGTGTCCAAAAAATAAAAAGTCTGCTTTCATAATATTTACTTTCATTCTATTCCTATAAGGAGTTTTCAAGAGTTTCAGCCACCTTTTCAAAATATGGTAGAAGATAAACCCTTGAGAAGCATGCTTCGTAAAGAGAAAATCTGCCACTATTCTGCTAACTGGACATTGCTCTAAGACTTATCTTCAAAACTTCAATTCAGTGTCAGAGCCAGTATATCCTTCTCATGTTATTCAGTAATTTCACATATTCTGAAAATGCACAGCCATTCATTAAAAGCTGCAATACTCATTTGTGGAAGAACTGAAATATTCTTGAGCGGCCAGTAAATCTTTCTTTCAGCAAGACACTAATGCTTAATAATAGACCAGCATTCCCAAGTCCTCCTATATGTTGTGTAGTGCACCATAAGCTACTTTTCCAAGTGGGAGACAGTGGCTCAGCACAGGCAACTGCCAGACCCCTACCGGTGGCTTTCTTAGAGGCAGTTTCTATGCCCAGCCCTTCTGACAGCAAGGCACCTCACAAAAACATTTATGAAATCCTGATACAGATGACTTATTGCTGTGGTTTTGTTTTTTATTTCATTTTTATTTTTTTCCCCAGGCACTTACATACAGTTGAAAGTTATTAATTACCAAAGCATGGGAATAACTTTGCTGCCAGCGCCCCATCTTGAACTCTCTCAGGAGACTTGGGGTAGAAGGTGGAGCAGCCATGACAGCTGGCTAAGGCACTGGCTTCCTAGGGGGCATTCAATAGTCCTCATTCACTGCTCTTTGCCAGTCTGCTTCAGGTCTCCCATGACCTTTTGTAAATCCACTTAATACCTACCCACGCATACTATTACCGCCAAGGTTGCTGCAATCTTTAAGCCTTGAGTTTTGCATCATTTGTGCAGGGCACTCTGGAACATAAAATGATTTCAGGACCTTCTTGCCGTGCTTAAGTTATTTTTATAATAGATCTACCTCTCCTTCAGCTGCAAGACTGTTTTCAGACTCACCAGCATTTGTTATGCCAGTTTTCTTGCAGCAGCGGATGCCAGAAGATCCTAGAAATTCAAATGAAAGGGGATTCTGGAAATCCCTTTTTATATACCTGAGGCAGGCTGTGTTAGTGGGAAAAGGGAGTTAAGATGGCATGGGAGTATATTTAAAAGAAGGGGGTGTATTAAAATAAAAACACAACACCCTGCAGCTATGATAAGACACTGCCAAGATTTCAGGAAAGTGCATTTATCTGTCATTAAGTCTGGAAGGGAAGCTGATCTACCGTCTGAATTCCCATGGTGCCTCTTGAAGGCCTACCCGTTGCTAAAAACACGCTGCACTCAGCTGAAAAACAGATGAGGGAGAAGTTGGGTAACACCTGCATTCACTGCAGTGGGTTTTACTGAAGAACAGCTTTACAAATTGCATCTTTTTGCAAAGCATGGTCATAAACAGGCTGCAACACATAGTATTCTCCCAAAGGGTCTTACATAGGCAGGATTTCATCTGACTAGTTGACTGAAGAGATTAGTTTGCTTAGGCACACCATTAGAATGAGTGTCACATTTCTTGCAAGCGCAAGAAAAGGCCCAGGCTGTAGCAGAAAAAGGGTTCGCTTTACCAGCCCTGGTTGAGATGTTTTCTATCAACTACGGTGAATTCAAAGGTTACCACCCAGAATTTTCAAAAAATCATCTTTAGGTAGAAGAGATTTTTCATGATATGGTCCACCTCCTTCTCATTATGCTAAGAAACAGGAACAAAGTATGTACTTAGCATAACCCTGGGGAAAAGGCAAGACTAGCTTTTCTCTTTTATTAATATTAACTACGTTGCTCTCAGTTCACTGCCTTCGAGACCAAAGAGAGAAGCAAGCAATCAACCAACCGAGCAAAAAGCATGTCTGCCTTCTGCAGCACCGGGTACTCCTTGGACTTCTTATTCTTTCTTATTTCCACTGGTCCAGCCTAAATCTGATCTCAGGGATTTTCTTACCACGGCCCTCCGACAAGAAGTCAGTAAGTGGGAACCATTCCATTGCTGCTGCCCTGATGAAGCCGAAGACAGTTATAACAAATAATTGTAAAGGAGATTTTCTGTTTCAAATTGTATAATATCTACCTTATGAAGGCGTTTTTACTGAAGATTGACAAGTGTGGGAAGTGTGAATTGTGCAAGCGTTCACAAATTATAAGGATCCAAAAAAAGTTGAAATGCATGTGTTATAATATTGGGGAGAGGGAAAGAGTGGAGGTGTCAAAAAAAAAAAAAAAAAAAAAAAAAAGAAGGAAAAAAGGGAGGCATTTTGAGAAAAAAAATTTACCTAGAAGAATTAAAATGGTACCGCTGCTTCATTGAATTTCACGTTTTGCCAAACCCCGCCTCCAGTCCTTTTCATGTATTTATCTGAATGTACATTCTAGAGTCATGAACTCCTTAAAAATACCTTTTTATAACGAGCATTAATAGCAACTTCACGATTGCATAATAAAAATACAGCACTCTTGCAACATGTACAGTTTATCTAACAAATTCATCTGAGGTCTACAGCCACATAATCAAATTAAAAATTAATTTACCTGCCTCACACTTTCTTTAGAAACTGCAAAATCCTAGGACATGCAAAACAAACAGCTATTATTAAAATATATGACTCGACATTAATGAGAAATACAGACAGACTGACTGCAGTAGTACTGTCATAACTTAAAAAACACCAAAGTATAACATTTTTATGAAAAGCGCATACCCTTAAAGGGCAAAGATTCTGTATATGTAGATGGATTATTGAAATAATCCTGTGTAGCTGATTATACTGATGCAGCTCACACCCTCTCAGGCTCTAATTCTGTAGCGTCTGTTTATGAGAGCACCCAAATGGCTTACTATTAAAAAAAATTCAAGGTGTAAGAGTGCTAAGGAAGCTGCAAAGTTCAGTAAACTTGAGCTCCAACTCCAGCAAAGCATAAAATTGATTTCCAAAAGGCACAGCTCGAAAAAAATTAGAAAAAAGCCTGGGGTTGAGAAGCTACTCTGCAGGAAAACCAAAGTGAAATTGAAAAATAAGAAAGTGAGGTGATGTGTGCCAGTTGTAAAAGAGTCAACAGACAGACAGGGAAGAAGAGGTCTGGTAGAGGGAAGCTGTCATGACCTCTCAAATCCAGAAAAGAGACAAGCGGTCATCTAGGTGAGTCCATGATTTTAAAATGACACTCTTTAAGATTCTTTTCCCCTTTTAACAGACAATGCTGTGCCTTTGAAAGACTCTTCAGGCCTGGGTTAGTAATTCTCTTTCTTCTATAAGGAACACAGTCTCAAAATCTGGATGCAAAACAGACATGCTAAAAGCATCACAGTTTATATATCCAGTGTTTAAACCCAGAGCCCTGTCAGAATGCGAGAAATGACCAATCCCTCTTGGAACCAAATGGATTACTGGAACTCATGAGGGAATGATTAACAAAAAGGAAGGGGAAAGGACATGAGCTCAGTGACTGTGACACAGATAACCTAAAACAGATTTCTTAATATTACTCTGTATTTTTTTGTTCCTTTATAAATGATGCAGATAGACATTTTTTTAAGGATTTGTTTAAATTTTTAAACAAAAGTTCACTTTCTATGTCCAACACTCTCATACACTTTCTATGCATATACAAACAGAATTCATCAATTCAACTGAAGACAAAAAGGTGCCCATATTCGATTTATTGTGTAATAATAAAGCAGGGAATCACTGGATTTGCACTTAACTATTTGGTAACATACAGTGTGAATGAGATGGAAGACATAATATCCTGTCACTTAATATGGATTCGCTTACTAAGCCTGCAAAGAAAATCTTGCCAGTCTCAGTTGCCAACATTTTGTACAGAAATCTTGACTCCACCCATAAGCAATATTAAGTCTTTGACTGTTGCCAATACTGCTGAAGCATTGTGGTTTGAAAACCACCATGTTTTAAATGCAAAATATGTAACAGATGAAGCAATCAGCCTGTTTCTTAAGCAATTACTCTTTGAGTATTATACACCTATTGAACTTAGGAATTATTTCTTATATGTTCCAAGCTAGAAATATTGTGAGTTAGTGTTGTCCAATGATTAGCAGCTACATATGTTTAACAGCTTAAAAAAAGAAAAAGTATTAAAGCACAATAAAGTTATATTTTACTGTAAGCTAGTCAACAGCAGAACGTCATTTCATAGAAAGACTGAAGTGCTACCACCCATTAATTCTCTGCAGAAACCATCTACCTTCCAGAGGCTATATAGACAAAGTATCTATAAAGCAACTGCAGCAATTACATCTTGTTTTCTGCACCTATTCAAATTTGGATGCAACTCCAATTGTGATGTAGAAAGCATTATTTGATAGATGAGTAGAATCCTTGTCTTTTTAACAATGAATCCATGCGACACCATTTCTTCCCTCCAGCTATAAAGCAGCAACTGTTTCTTCACAAGTAACACATCATAGTGCATGTGCCAAAGTGCTGAGCAGACAATTTTCCTGAATGTCAAGAATTAACCGTGTTTCTCAGTTCCTGTAACTTGCCCATTTTCAGTTTGGGACACTGCATGTCAGACAGTCCTGGGACAGGACCCTTCCTGCTACCAGGAATCTGCTACTCTTGCCAGAGACAGAATTTAGACTGCCCTGCAGGTATAAAAACCCTAACTTTTCAAACTCTCATTGAACAAGAAAGAGCAAAACAAAAACTGTGAACAAAAGAAAAAAAATCCCTAATGGTAAAAAAAATCCCCCCTTTCTGATGTTATAGAATAAAACAGCCACATTCTTGGAGTCCTTAGAAGGCAGCTCGGCTCTTGCAGTGCATTGGATTGTAGGATGAAAGTGATGTTCTGACCATAAAAGACACAAAACCTCATGTGCACAATAGTTTGTCCAGTTTCTCCCAACTATAGTGATTGGTGTAATGCAAGTTCTTTTCCCACAAGATGGCTTTACTCTGTGTAATTAACTAAATGAACAAAGGAAAAAAATATCCGTCTCAGTCACAAAGAAAGAAAAGACTTTTAAGTGTGCTTGGTTCCACAACCACACTGCATCAAATAGTGCTTTTTCAGCAGTGAAGGTCACCAAACTGTACGTTTTTTATACTTACATGAAAGGGTAATCCCATCATTAACACTTAAAATACAAGCAGTGATTTGGGGAATGAAAGCTCATAAGTCTACCACATTCAAAAACATAAAACAAGGTTTGTTAAGCTTCCAAACTTCTCTGGATGAGATGGTGGCAAGAAGGCAATGTATTATGAAAAAGGAAATAATATCTGCCAATGGTTGAATAACACGGCAGTTTTAAGACCTACCACTGTGTTTTTTTGGAGAATTACTAGTTTAGATCTTGAACTTGTACAATCGCAATGAAAAGCTGCACAAACCAGCCTGTCCCCCTCAGGACGCATCAATCTGAGCTCATGTACAAGTTATTTCATATTATTAGAAAGAATGTTTCTTGTTTTACTTCAGTTGGGCTTGATGCGTGCCAGTATGAATATGGAAGACATTTTTAGTTTTTCCTAGTAGGATATTAATGCTTTTTATAGTATAAGTGAAAAATCTTCTTCACAGTTCTCATACATGAACAATTTATCTGGTCCTCTCCCAAGTTCTGCAGTTTTCTATCTCGAGTTCCCAAATTTATCTGGAAAAAAAAACACAACACTTCTAGCAACTGAAAAAAAGATTCAAAGGAAAATGAGCAGATGTCTACAGGCACAATCGTTTATGCCTTCAATTTTTATTTCTTTCTAAAACGCATTTTATCCTAAAGCAGCTCAGAAAGGTAAAGACATTAAGTTGGCCTTTCAACCCACTTCTGAGATGAAGGAAGTAGCCTCATATAAATATCTCTTGCTCATTTTCCATCACTTGAGTTTTCTAACTGGAATACAGACCAGAGACAAACTCTACTCTTCTTATCCCTATGTGAATGAGGGACACCTGAACTTGTTTCAAGTAATTTAAGTGCAGATACCCAAAGACGTCCCGCTACTACCACACACAGACAATATTTACCATTTTTCCTCCACATAAACTGCTGTTTACTTTGCCATTTTCTTCTGCTTGATATTTTGTCAACTTCAACAATACTGGATTAAGTTTTAATAGTTTGATACCTTATGAGATCTTCACAGTATGTCAACAAAACACAGAAGACAATCAGAACAAAGAACTGTGCTCGCTAATGGTAGGGGAAAAAGAATAAAGGTGGCAAGAAACTGCTGTGCTACCCCATGGTCAGAGAGATGACAAGAAGTGAGCCCATTCTCATGCTGGTTTAGAAAACAACACTGCTACCCTGAGATAACTGTTCATTTACATATGAGCAAACTAGACTTTGGTGAGGAATTCCCTTACATACAATCAAGACAAGAGATACTACTTTGGAAAAAGCTGTTTCAAAAACTTAAAGCAGTTCTATCTCCCTTCTTTAAATAGCATAATATTAAATCTGCAACTAAGTTTCCAACGTATTAGTGATTTCTCTTTACAGCTACTGGATACTAACATACAACATTTTCATGCCTTGCATGGATAGGCTTTGTAGATTCCAAGCGCAACACTAAAACTTGACAACAGTTAGGATCACACTGGTTACTGATCACAGAGTTATTGATCACACTGGTTGATGCTCTCTCACTGCTTCTTTCAGGCGTCCACCAGAGAAGCCCTGATTTTGCATGCAAATTGTTGGGTTTGGGAATAACTACGTTAGTGCAGTGCCTACAACAACAGAGTTCTGATACTCATGCTGTGGTTAAACAATTCTGGAGAAAAAACAGCTTTTGAATGCTGTTAAAAAGAATAACCTGAGACTCTAACCCTGATGCATAGTTTTCTCAACAGCAGAGAAACCTGCTGATGTAGGGATGGGGAAGAAAAGTGAAAAGGTTTATCTCAATTAAATGGCTCTTGGCAGTTCCTGCAAAATGAACTGAAGTCTTGGATGAGGATACTTTGCAGCTCAAGCTGACCTCCTGTTTTCAGGCTGCTCCACTGCAAACAAAAGCTAAAAATATAAATAAGAGTGTGTTCTTTTTAACTATAATTAACATACAGTTCATCTGCACGGTTAGTTTCTTTCCTCTTAGTATTTGCTGCCACCACGAGGATCAAAGATATAATGCACTGCATATGTTCTCCAAGGAGAAAGCATGACAAAAAGCAATACTCAGCTGCAAAGCTGAGTCCCATCTCTGGGTTTGTTATCCTTTTGGAGACTAGAGCTCATAGTCCTCTCTGAGAGCTTTGAAAAGATGAAAGTAGGGAGAAGTCAGAGACAAGCAGACTAGGGAAACTGCCCAGAACAACTCAGATGTTCTAAGGTGAGCATCTGCACCTGAGATTCTATACAGCTCTCACTCCTCCTGCCGTATTTCTGTATATGGAGGCATTATTTATGCACTCAAGTTTTATTGAAATGGAAGGCCCCCTTAACATATCATGTCAGTGGTCCACTTAAGTCATAAGGTGCATACTGTTTCAATTTTTAAAATCTTGTTATTCATAAAGTTACAAGCAAGCAAAAAATAAAAAAATAAAAAAAAATAAAAGAAGCCTTAGGTATTGAGTTCTCATGTAACAGAAGAACAACTTTCAACTTTTTAAATATCAGAAAAATAATGCATAGGTAATTTAATGTTATGGATTATTGGGATAGATAGATATTTTTTTCCAGAAGATTTTAACTCAGAAGATCAGCAAATCAGAGATGCAAAGCTCTGCTTGGTACTCCCACAGAAGTTTGAAAGCCCTGGAATACAAACTGCTGAGCTGTATGGGAATCAGTCACACACAACGACCACTTTGTGGCAAAGGAGAAGTAGGTTTGTACCTCATCATAACACGTAACACATCATAACTTAGAGGACCATTTTAACTTTGATGTACAGGTCTCCTGTGGTAGGCCAGAATGCTCTGTGTGCCTCTTGAACAGCTAAATGTACTGGCGTGATCTTCAGTTCTTCCCAGAATTATAACCTTTGCATAACAAAACTGCTTTGGTGAAATATGCGCCCAAAAGAGGTGTGACTACTGAACAGGATTGTTTCACTGTTTGAGTTGAAGAACAATTAATGAAAATCCACTGAAAGCACATAGCAGTCACACCAGAAACCATCTCAACATGGTCCTTCCTCCTTTTCTGACAGGGCAACAAAAGGCACACGGCATGAATACAGAGCTCTGTGTCTTGAAAAGGATAAATGTGATTTTAGCATAGTGACTTGGCTATGAGAAGTATCACAAAATAAAGTTTAATGTATTGGAAACTCTCAGTCTCTTTAAGAGTTAATAATTCTTTCACCCAACTTCAAGGCTTGCAGCAGAGTAAGGTAGATTTCAAGATATCAGGAAAGAGGTTTGGGCTCTACCCACTTTAATAGTCCATTCTTTTTATCAACTCATTTTCTAAAAGAGTAAAGGTGGACCGAGGTATACTCAGAATGGGAGGAAAGGCTCAAGGGATGAAGTTGAAGAGCTCCAGAAAGAGGAAATAGATATGTACCGAATTTACACTGATCTTGTCCAACTTGATCAGATTTACTGCTATACAGGATGCAATAGTTATAAATACGAATAAATTTGGATACTATCATCACTCAGATTTGAACTACTTCCACCAGAAGTTGGAAGGAATTAACTCAGACAACGACAGTCAATTTTCCTTTCCTCTTTCCCATACAATTTCAGGAGCAGCAGCCATAGAAAACCTGAAGGGCACGCAAATTAGTTAAACATCTCTTGAGGACAAGTTAATACCTATCTTCACCTAGCCAATGCTGTCCATGAGAGGAGCAGCTAGAAACAGACAAGTTCAAGAAAATGAGGCAGCAAGAAAATAATTGAATTGTTTGACTACCTGCTATCCAAGCATTGAATGTACATTCACATCTCTGGACTTAGGCCTTCACAATTCTGAACATATGAATATCTTCTCTTTCTGATGGAAAACTACAGTGTTCTTAGCTTCTGCGTTGACTGTAACAGGGCGTGATGCACTTGTGCCAATTCACTGTATCCCACTCCAAAGCGCTCTCTGAGGCCACTTGGCCTTCCAAAAGGATCTATTCCCTAGTTGGAAGGTTGTCTGGCAGAAAGTGACTGAAAAATACATCGGTCTGAAAAGTAAATGGGAGAAATGGAAACAAAAGCTCACTTTGGGATATTCTCATTCATATGCAGTAGCTTGAAAGGTGTGGCAACTGGTAAAGAGTATTCATTAAGCCATGTAAAAGTTGAAACTCTTAATTAAGAAAGCATCAGGAACCCGAGGACTTACTTAAATAGGAAATAAAAGAACAGTTACCATTACAAAAATGCCAGATCAGTGCTTGTCCTGAACAGAGGTTTCAGCACAAGATGACCTTTCATGATCTGATCTTGAAGTTAACTGCTATGCCTAAGGAGGAAAAAAAATCCAAGCTGGTTTTAAAATATAATCTACATGGAAACAAAGTCTTCTTTTGAAGTTTAGTTCCAATTTTCAAAGTTGCAAAAATAGCATGACCAGCTTTAATTATGCTGTGGGACAAGCCATGTCAGTTTAGCTATAGAATCCTGCTTTGTTCAGTGCAAAGCAAACAAACGGCAAGTAAAGAGCAAATCAAGGTGATATAGCAAATAACAATGGTGCCTATGAACTGCTGAAACTGGTTGAAACCGGTGTAATGAAAGACTCTTGGCACTGCAAACAGGCTGTTAGCCTTTTCTTTAAGGAAGAGGAACCACCGCCTTCATTGCCACAGAGGTTTGCTTCTCTGCTCACACGACTACTCAAGAGCAAGCCACATCCAAATACCTCAAGATCCACTGGCACAGTTATTCATACCTGGGCTAGGAGGAAACTGGGGACAGAGGATAACATCTTCATACTACCACAGAAGTAGTTTGACACCACTGATGCTTGCAGTCAAGTGACAGCTTCTTTTGGCTACAGATCCAGACAGACATAAGATTCTGCCAAATTTCTTCTGTATTTGTGGGCAAATCATTGAAGTGCTGGTAATCCTTCAGTTCTTTCTTCAGGCTGCTGTTAGCGTTTTTAAAGCATCCAGCAATAGTCAGAAGTTATAACAGTCAGAAATCAGTTCTAAGTTCAGTCATCACTGAGCTACCGGCATAGTTCATCCAACACTGACCTCAGCTTAGATAAGATCCCACAGGATTTATTAGTTAAGGCACTGTACAGATATAAGGCAAGCCCTAAGCAACAAAACAGACATGGATCATGAGTGTTTTGAATAGATTTGGATCCTGGATTATTCCAATTAAGGAATGCATGATTTTCACTCTTCACTGTTATCAAGTCATGTCCCTGATGACATTTGATAATTTCTATTGTTCCCAGAAGCATTAATGAAGCATACACATATTTTTATTGCTGTACATATTTGCTAGAGCAAAAATGGCAGTCCTAATAATTTTCCAGAAGCTCCATACCAAAAATTCTACCACCACCCAAATAGTTTTATTGCCAGAAGTGGCATACCAAAACATTATTAAGGAGTGTGACCACAGAGAGAAAATCCCAGCAATTTCCAATTCATTAACTACTAGACTGCTTCAACTTGAGGTAAATCAGCTTACAGACTTCAAGAACAAGCTGTCTCTTTTAAGTTTTTTTCCAGACAGTCTCATCGTGCTTTAGCAGCAAGGGGCAGGGACAAACTTTTCCCTCCCAGGAATACAAGTGTCTGTCTGCCCAGGCTCAAAACCCTTTGCCTGGAGCCAAGCTCATTAGGCTAGCACTGGGACAGAAAAATGGTACCAGAAGGTTCAGTTTCTTCCTAGCTGGGTTCTCCTATATCTAACTCCTGGCCACCAGAGGAGTTCCACGTAGAGTTGCAGCACTGCCATTAGAGTTCCTCCTTTTCAGAGGTTCAATTTGGGAAGTAGTTCTCTGAAATTCTATAAAACTTTAATTAAACAGAGTAATTTAGACACTAAAAGGCACTGGAGTTTTGTACCACCTCTCTGAAATAATTTTGTATATAAAACAGGCTACAGATGTCTAAACTACTAACTGAAATTAAGATTATACTTGAGTTTGACCTTTTTCCACTCCTACCCAGAGTTTCAAAAATCTGTGAAGCAGGAGAACATACCTACATTTAACTACTTAGAAAAACTCACGAGACACTAACAGCTTCTATACATAATGCAAGTTATTCCACATTAAAAAAAATGAAGCTGACGTGGGGTCATCACATGTTATTCAGTTGCTATTATTTATTCCACACTGCGTATACTGTAAGGTAGGCATGGGCCTATGAGGAATGCAGAATGGAAGAACAGTCAGGTAGTAAAAGGCAACATAAGACGTGCTAATATAAAGCATACATACCAAAGGTTCGAAATGAGTTTGAACAGATACCCTTCATGCTGGAAATATCTAATCTTCGCATGTATATTTGACAAATTAACTATAGCCAGAGCCAAACCACACTGACTTTTGTTTTCACCTTTCATCAAGAATCTTTCATGACAAATACCAACAGCTGTTTATAGTCACAAGAGGGAAAAAAGTAATAAAGTATTTCTGTCAATATTTTAAGAATTCTGCCATTCTTAAATGTAGGGAAATTTGTCAGCCTGCAGCTATTGAGTCAGGGCTTGCATACTGCATTAAGCTTAACAAAAGAAACCACTTTTTTTTGTTGTTTTGTCTCAGAACGAATGCTCAGAGAAAAAAAATTCCTATTTCAAGTTAATGAATTATCACCATAACTTAAATGGGTTTCCCATGACTGAACCCAGTACAAAGTGACAAAAATAACATTCAAGCAAAAAACCAAAACAAGTTCCTTGGAGGAATTGATATATTCTGAGTATGAAATGTAACACTTGTATGCACAAGTCTTCTTCAGTGTTGACCATCTGACTCCAGCTGAAGTTGGTGGAAGATAAGAACTGCTCAGTTCTTCTGAAACACTTACAATGACATATGCCATAAAACTGAAAAAATAATGAGACATTCAAAGACAAGGGCATTTACAAAGAGAATTTTCTGCCATGCTTCTGAGTCTCAGCTCCTTCTTCTAACTTGAGCAGTAAATTCCAGACTGATGAGACTGCAGAGTTAAGTTCACATCTGGAATTCTTGGAACACAGCAAGACTTACACTGCTTTCAATGTAAGTATGCTTTTATACACATGGAAATCACACTGACTTAAAACTTCAGATATTTACATAAATTATGACTTCAGAATCAGTAATAGAACTGCTCCTGTATTTCAAGCTTTTTTTTTTCTCCTCCAGTGTTTCTGTTCATAATCTCTTGGAAGCTCTTTTGAAAGAAAATACAAGTTTCCTCCACAGGAAGGCTTCCTGTGTGGAGAGTTAATTAAAACACTACAAGGCCCGGCCCTTTATTTACCAGAACACCTACAGAGGAGGAGCTATCCTTTGAAATGTTAAATAAAATACCAACCAGGATGGGGTCAAAAAAGCTTTTCAAGCCACCAAGTGCTCTGAAATACACCTGGTGAGGAAGGGGGCAAGGACTGTCTAGAACGACAGCATGATGGACATAGTCAAGTACTTTATGCATTGAGATAGTTGTTACCGGGCATTTAGGATGTGTTAAAGAATATCTCAGTGTGTTCTGACACACTTAATTCTTTTCTAAAGTACCTATTAAGAAATGAGAGATCATTTATACCTATATATTAGTAAAGACTATCATAAGCATTGACTTCTAAGACATAACACAAATAGCAAATTCTGCATTTAACAGATATTAGTTCTCTTTCCTATCCTTCCTGTTACCAAAAATAACCAAAGACAACAAAAAAGTCACCCTAAAATAAAGCTGTAAGTCTACTAAGTGCTTGGATTTAAGAACTTCACATTTTGGGTGGGACTTCATTATGGCAAGGATGATTTCAAAACCTGAATGAACAGTAATTCCCCAGCCATAAACAAAGCAGACCAAAAGTAATAAGATTGTTAATTTGAAAGAGTTCAGTAAAGGTCCAAGGAACTGCCTGCAGGATCTAACATGATATAGAAGCCACTTTTGGTCCATAGCAAGAAACAAACACACAAGAAGGAAACAAAAAGCATTCAGAAGTATTTTTATCCCCCTCTTCTAATCTGTAATAGTAGTATCTAACTGGCTTAGCATTTCATCTTAAAAAAGTATTTCCAGCTTGCTGAACGTATTGGTTTACCAAGAAACTTGTTTCTTCTTTTAAGAAAAGGAGAGGGAAGTAGATTGGGACACTTAGAAGCAAGACCATACTCAGAGATGGAACAGACCAAACAAAACAAAGCTGTTTTCAAAATATCTCCTCAAGTTAATAAAATTAGCTTGTTTAGCTGGAAATCATAATAGCACCATGCTCTTTCAGCTACCGTCACTGCTAGAACAAGTCTTGGATAACCAGCTTCACTGTTTAATGAAAACATTAGCCTAGAGATATCAGGTTATGTTCTTCACCTTAAAGCCCTAACAGCAAATAACGCTGCGTGTGTCAATGCAACCAATTCTTTAAAAAGATTCTTGTCCTCCTGCTTCACAAGGTGATCTAAACAGGTGGGTTTTGTCTGGTTTTCAATTTCTGTTGTTGTTTACACAAGAATTCCCTACAGAAAGGATCCAGGCATACCTTGTAAGCCTCCACAAACGGTAATTTAAAAATGTCAACCATGCCTACTGGTAGTCTACAAAATAACCTCAGGACACCAAAAAGAAAGTTTTCCAGATATGACAGAATTATTTGGATTACATATAGTTTGAGAAAAAGATCATGTTCCAACAAGAACAGGACTGATACCTACCACTTAAAGTCAATCAATCAGTAAAAAACAAGTTATTTGCTTCATTAAAAGTAAGTATTTGAGGGATATCGATAACAAATCTGCTCAAGTTAAAGGCTTACCTCAGTGCATCTGCTATTACAAATAAGCAGCACACATCGGACTTTATTCTGCAAAACACCAGTACAGCACGTTTCAAGTGGATCAGGAATCAGCGACTAGCTGAATTTCAAGAACTAACTGTGAATCAAACTAGTTACAGTACTGGTAGAAATGTCCCTATGGCGTTAGTAAAATTGTAGTCAATGATTAAATATATCACTACGAATAATAACAGCTCATAAAAAGATTAATGTGTGGAGGAGACATGCTGTTGGCAACACTAACTCTCTAATAGGCCTGGTGCTGTCAAATAATACCCTTTAATGAGCCATTACAAGGTTGTATCCGGAGAAGTAGCAAGGGCAGATTCTTATAGGCCAGTTTCAGAAAGACCTGGATGTTTAATGATATATATTTTCAGAAAATAAAAACAATGCTCCTTTAGAAAGTAAATGCAATACACCATTAGAAGACAGAGTCCACTTCATAGATACTGAAAAAACAGAGAGGGTTCAGATAAGAGCAATAGGTTAAGAGCACAATTAGCTGTTAAGGTATATTTTTCCATCTGCTTTCTTTCAAGGAACAGAAAAATTAAGCAAGTTCAATTACAAACAAAAGAAGAAAAGAAGTGTACTAAGCAATCCAGACAAGTAGAAGCTAGTCTCTAGGACAGTGTGTATCCTATTCAGAATGGGAAAAAATGTCCCAAACAACACAATTGCTTTAACACTTAAGAAAATTAGCAAACCAATAATTTTCTTGCTACAATTCAAGCAACTTATTCATTTAGAGACATGGAAACTATGAGGAAGTAAATGACTATTTGATTACACAGGTAGTCCAATGGAAAAACCTTACTGGTCACTTCTGGACTTTCATGTCTACTTATTCATAAATTCCCTGTATCTACTCCAATTATCTGGTTGCTTAACTCATGTTGACAACGCAGCTATCAATTCTAAAGTCTTTATCAATCTAGCTTTAGCATTGAGCTAGAAGAGACAACTTAACTCAGAAAATGCCATACATATACCGCAAATTCAGTAATATCTTCAAATCAACTTTTCTCATGTGAGATTATGACAGATTAATTAATCATATAAAAAGTCAGTTCAAGTAACTGCCTAATTACCCCTACACTAGAGGTATCAGAATACACAGAAAATGACATAAATTCTTACTTTTAAGTAAATTCATTTGACCTGTGAAGCAACACAAACCAAGGTATTACAGACAAGCTTCAGATTTACCTTAAATAAGAAGTCAAAGAAGGCAAAACAAATAACACAAAAGAAAACTGTGACTCTCATGTTCTTTCAGCCATCTTCAACTTGGACAGAGAAATGTCATCATTGGGAAAAGGTTAGGCTAAATGTCAATGGCAGTCAGCGTAGTAGAATGTAGTTATGTTACGCTGTTTAGAGCTGAGAAGACTTTGCCCTGCACCCAAACTGCACATAGTAGGACCTTTGCAGTGCTGGAGAACCTTTGCAGGCACTGCCGTTGCTCAGATGAAGAAGGCACAACAAGATGAGGAGTTCTACTGTCAAGACAAATGCTTTGCCTTGAGTAGAGCTAGATGTTGACACTCATTCTTGGTAACCCTTCCCATGGCAGAGGAGTTGGAACTAAATGATCTTTAAGGTCCCTTCCAACCCAGACCTTTCTATGATTCTGTAATTCTTACCTTAAGCATAAGCACACTGACCATGGAACATCTTCTCACTATCACTCAGAGCATCACAGTCCTTATTTCCATTTCATGAAATTGCTGGATCAAGAGCACTAAGAGAGGTACCATACATAACACGAAGCAGCATGAAAAATAGTCCCTAACCGAGTCCTCTACCCAAGCCCCTCAATACTACAGTCACTTGAGTGGCTGTCTGACCTTTTACTACATTGTTTTAACTTTCAGTGGAGATGCTGATAAGTATTTTCAGTCTGTGGCAGATGACAAAAAATCATTTTAAAAAAGATAGAGACTATCACCAAATGTTTTTTTTTTTGAGTGGATTACTCTTCAAATGAGTACTCATCTACCTTAAATTATGAGCTACTACAAGCATCACTAAACTTTTCTTCTTTCAGCTTTTCATGAACCAGTTTTCCTTCCTTCAAAGACATGGTTGACACTACATCTGGAGCCAGCCATCTGTTGACAGAAACAAGTTCTAAACACAGCAAGCCATTCTAAGCATTTTCCGTCCTTTTCCCCCTCTCTGCTAAGTCAACATCCTTGCCTCAGGTTCGAAGGCAGAAGTGAGTATTTTACTTCCATAAATATTGCCACAGTTTTCCCTTATAAGAACATACTGCTTGTACTATTTCCATGATAATCAAGTTGGAAAGGCACTACTGGACAAACTCACGAATCCACATGTCATGTTAAGTAGATTAAGAAAAACCAAGGAAATGACAATGGAGCCTGTACCAACAGTCTCATGCTGGCTGCACCTTGAAGCTTAAAGATGCTTCAAAAGGATTGCCACAGCTCCCAGTCAGCAAGAAATCGGAAAGCACAAAATCAAGCCAACCTTTACTTCTACTGATAAGTCTTCAATTAAGAGACACCGGAACCTTTAGAACACTGAAGAATCACAGCAGGTGTAAGGCTGTTCAGAGTATTCCTACACATAAGAAATGTACTTACAAAAAGGAATAGTGCCTGACAACTATTTAAGTGAAGAATTTTAAACAGTTCTTCTAGTGCAAAAAGCTCCTGTGTTCCCCTCCCAACACAACTTCACACATAGACCACCAATGTCTATATGGACTTCAACTTCTATTCTGCTAAACAAACCAAAGTGATTAGAGTTTACAGGGAAGAAGGCTGTTTTCTAGAAAAATAAAAAACATAAAGTAAATTCTCTAAATAATTTGTGATTCCTGGTTTTCATTTGGAATGTTAAATCTAAGGAAGACCAACTATTCTGTTTACACAAAAGTTATTGTCCTGAAATTCTCATCTACCTTCCTTCACTGAAATATTTTAAAAGAATAAAGGCAGAACAGTTTGAACAGCTGATTTCTGCAGTGGGCAATTCACAAGCCAGTAGATCCAATATACAAAAGGATCTGAAAGTCACCTTAGATAACTGTAACTATCATGTATCTTTACATCATGTAAAGATACATGATAGTTACAGAGCATCACAGAGAACAGCAGTATACTTTCACTACACTATGAAGTTCCTAAGCACAGCTGAAGCAGAAAGGCCAGTTTTGCACACTTCAAGGATTTTTGTTGTTGTTCAGATTTTAATATTAGGTGATGAAATGATCAGGGGAAAACAGGAATGCTACAAGACGCAGGTGTGTGTCTTCTACAGTCTTGCCATTTAGAAAGGTAAAAATAGATGCTGACAAAAACTTCTTAACCACATATTTGCAGATTATAAAGCAATTATTTCAATAGGCTTTTTTTTTTTTTTTAAACAGAAGTTATAAAATACTGCACTAAACCCACAAATGTAGTGTTTGTATAACATAAAGAAGTTTGTCTTCGCAAAGCCTGCAAGTATTGGAAGTCCTCAGTATCTTGCTTGTGTCTCTTCTAAAGTGAGTCAGACAAGTAGAACAAGCTCAGAACAGGAAGACGACAGCACCGTAAGTCTACCTCATAATCCAAATATCCAGTGAGTCAAAAAAGAGAAAAAGAAACCAAAACAACAACAAAAAAACCACAGCCAACCTTGTTACAGAGTCCATTCGACTTTCTTTGTTCTTTATATCTATGACATATTTCAAGATAAAATCCAACCATGCACTCTTGAAGGCTGCTTTACTCACCTAGAGTCCAGACGGTGATCCACTTTTTACAAGAAAAAGTAATTGTGCGTGTGCACACACACAGGCACAGTGTGTTTGTATTTGTACACGAAAAACTATTGTCTGGAATAGGGACTTATTCCTAAATCAATGTAAAATAAATTCAAGTGTGTTAAATAAGAAAGGATGCCGTCGCTCAAGGAAAAAAAGCAACATGTTTCTGCCTGAGCTTAGTCCTTCACGTAAGGCATTCAAGAAAATAAAGGTGATCTCTATTAGGAAGGCACTGTGTAACAGCATGCAGTGCATTCTGCATTTGCTTTAAGATCCAGAATGACTAATTCTCTATAATTAAGAAAACTGTAGCATAACAGAGTTGGTAATGCCTCCAGCAACATTCATCACAGTTTTCAATAAAAGATTAAGTTACTTAATACAAATTATACTTGCACAGAGAAATACAGATCCATGATCACCCACTCTTTTGGCAGTATAACCTACTCTTTGTTCTTCATAATGGAAAAATAAAACTGTTTCTACCCATTTTAATTCACATGACAGAAATTAAATACAGGTTATATTACATGTATCAAAAAGTATGCATTTCTCAAATAAGTAAAGAAGAGGGGCTGGAAAAGCGGTATCAGCAGAGAATGGGGACTCAATTTATTGTCAGATTGTTATTACAGATCTTTTCCATCTTGCTTTGTAACGCCATTGTATGAGCTAAGCCATTGTATGAGCTAAGCCAAATCAGAGGGAAGGTTTCCCTTTGCTGCAGTTTCTGAAGGCCAGTTGGACAATTAGCTGGAATCGATGGCTGAGAAGAGCTTCCCTGTTGCCCTTTATAGGAATGCAGCCTCTTTGAAGAAACTGTCAAAATGCTATTGCCTATCGAGAGAAAGTGAAAGACTTTTCATTTCTAGTTATTTTAAATGTTGAAAATACCCAAACCAACAACTAAACAACCAACCAACCAAACGACAACAACAACAAAAAAACCCGAACAACCCAGCACCTGCTCTCTACTTTTAAACAGTGTTATACATTTGAAAATGCATGTTGTTCCCACATGATATCAATTCTTGGCTAAAACAACATTGAAGATAACAGTACAGAATTTAAAATATGACCTGGATTTGACTTACTACAGTAATGGCATTTTGGAAAGAATAATTTATTATTCTTGAAATTTGACATTACTTTAAGCATAAGTGGAATCTATAATTCTTTAAATTTAAACTTTAAAAACAAACAAGCGGAGAATAGCAGATCATGAGGAAGTAATTAAAGTTTGGCTTCAAAGATATCAATCAGTTCCGATCATCCACTATAGCCGACTGATGTTATGCCTTATGTTGTAAACATTAAATGACAGGGTTCTACTTGCATTTCTGGATCTTTTCCTAACAGTTTTTATTTATTCTAGCCCCAAACAGCACACCCTTCCTTCTCCATACAGCTTACCAAGCGAGGACTTAAGTCCTTAAACTGTTATTCCATATCTGTGTGCAGATAAACTCTGTGAGACAGAAGGTTGATGTACAGCCGTACAGTGCAAAAGGGATAACAGTGAACACTGCTGGGCAATATCCTGAACATGCTCATCTGCTTTTGAAAGAGGCCCAAACATGATGTGTGCAGGTCAGGTACGAGGCTGCATTTTTTCCAGACCTTGCATGCCTGGGTATTAAAAACCAAACTCCCAGATTTATGACTAGTAATAACATAAATCAACAAGAAAAAACATACAAAGTATTTAAAACCAGTTGTGTCAGACAGTTATAAGTAACAGAACAGTAAGACAAAGCTGCTGCCCATAAAATTGAAGACATGTTGATTATTGCAGTAGAGCCAATACTTCACAGAGTTGAAGACCCATCCACGGCCGTAAATCTTAACAACAGCAAAATGATTTCAACCATTTGTGAAAGATCATTTTTAATAAAAACACTGTAAATAATAACTATGGATATCCATTTTCCATCTCTAAAAATAGATCTGCATCTTCAGAGGAGAGGCAGCTTTAGATTTCTTTTAGACCATGGCCCTATTCAATTGGCTAAGTAATATCTGTTCTGGGCTCCATTTTGTTCAGCCCATCGAGTGTCTAGCAATACTCTCTTCTTAAAGGAGACATTAAAAAAAATACACACTCGAAGTACACAGAATTCAGGAAAACACTGGGGCGTACAAGTTAAGAGTTGCCCCAAGCAAAACGGTCACTCAGAAGTTTCTTCCCCTTTGCTAAGGTCAAATGACAGCTCTGAGACCTCAAAATATTCCTTGCACCAATAAGTCCTCTGCCAGTAGGTGAGGGTTTATGGAGAAAAACCATTCCTCAATCATTTAGTGAAAGCAAAACACGTCTCATCTACCAAATACATTAGATTTGACAAGCAGAGGGAGGGCTGCTTTTCCTGCACAGCTCTGCAAGACTGTTGGATTCAAAATAAATAAATACATACATAAATGAAATGAGTTCAACACTGAAGGTTTAAGTAAGGACTGGTGCAAAAAGAAAGCTGAAAAGAAGCCACGACTCTAAGAAAACAAATGCTAAAATGCAAATAATAATCAAACAATATAAGTATTATTTATATAATTAACTTGGAAATAAGAAGTAGGGGGTGTGGGATTGGACATGCAAAAGGAATGAACACGGAAACAAAGTTTCAAACTGTATTTCCTCTAAACTGTGAAGGGGAGAAAAAAAAAAAAAAAAAGGCATAGGAGAAGGGAAAAACAAATTCACACACTGATCAAAATTCCATACAATGGCTTAGGTTGGAAGGGACCTTAAAAATCATCTGCTTTCACGCCCCCCTGATGTGGGCAGCATTACCACCCACTAGATGGGAGATGCCCAGAGCCCCATCTGACCTAGTCAAGGATGGGGAATCCACAGCTTCTCTGCGAAGCTTGTGCCAGTGCCTCATTACTCTCTGAGTAAAGAACCTAAATTTCTCCTCTTTTAGTTTAAAGCCATGTCCTCTTGTCCTACCACTATTAGAGCATGTAAAAAGTCAGTCTCCTTCCTCTTTATAAGCCCTCATGAAGTACTGGAAAGCCACAATGAAGTCTCCCCAGAGCCTTCTCTAAGAGAAACAAGTCCAGCTCCCTCAACCTTTCTTGATGGGAGAGGTGCTCCTCTCCTATCAACCCATAGCAGAGAATCACAGAATCACCAAGGTTGGAAAAGACCTATAAAATCATCCGGTCCAATCATCCGCCTATCACCAATAGTTCTCACTAAACCATGTCCCTTAACACAATGTCTAAATGTTCCTTGAATTCCTCCATGGTCAGTGACTCCACCACCTCCCTCGGCAGCCCATTCCAGTGCCTGACCACCCTTTCAGAGAAGTACTCTTTCCTAACGTCCAGCCTGCATCTCCCCTGGTGCAACTTGAGGACAGGGGAAGCATCTTGGCACATCAAGCTCAACTAAGTTCTGGTATTTATCAATAAACATGAGTTGGAGTTAAAAGTTTGAATTAAAGCTACTTTTTAATTAAAAAAAAAAAAAGATTTATAGACTTTAATTTCCAAAGTTGTTTTGGAGATTGTGCTCAAGGGTTTGCTCACATATTAGACTTAAACAGCAATTTAAGTCTAAAAGCTACTGTCAGAGCAGACATCCTTCCCACAACACAGTTTCACAGTTTAATTCTGTCAACAGTGAACAGAAGGTATCTGATCAGGAAGAAGAGTAATGCTGTGCTGCTGTGTTATGTTATACACACCTGAGCTTCGAGGAATCTGCTGCTTAGCACCCCCTCCAGATTGACATGGCTCCTCTGTGTTTGATTTCCATGAGTTAAAGGGGGATATGCTTCTTTGTATGTTTTATACACTTCTGCACATAAATGTAATGAAACATCTAAATTTCACTACCAAGTCTTAATACTTAAATACTGCGTGAAAGGCTACAGTACTTTTGAAAATGAATGAAAAAATGGAGATGCTCATTTTCTTCAACCTCTATCATTACTTTTGGTTTCTGTTTAACAGAAAAGCTTTTACTCACAGCATTTTCGGTTTCAGTTTAGCTAGGAAGTGCAAAAGAATGGGTTCTGTCTGAGAAAATCACCCAAATCAGGGCAGCAACTGAGACTCCGGGGAAAGGGAAACAACAAGAGCCAGAAGTTGCTGAAGGACAACCATCCAGGAAAAAGTGATTTCCATCTATGGCCTACTTGAACATTACATAAGCCTTAATTATACCACCAGGGCTAGCACTACATTTAAACCCAATCCCTCTTCAAATATCACTTTCTGTCAAAATAGTTTAAAATACGAGATTGAAAACAAGAACTTAAATTGGTTCCATAAAGTGATTTGTGATGTTTATACAGGAAATCACTTGCAAAAACAATCTCAAAGAAGAGAGTATTTGTAGTTCTCTGGAAAAAGACGACCAAATGGGAACCAAGGCAAAAGGAAAAGGGAAGGCAAAAGGAAAAGGGAAGGCAAAAGGAAAAGGGAAGGCAAAAGGAAAAGGGAAGGCAAAAGGAAAAGGGAAGGCAAAGCCGAGATGCTCTGACCGTGCTGTGGAAGGCTGTGCAATATGCATGCAAGCTTCAGAAAAATCCTCATCTCCTGGTTAGTGAAAGCTTCCCTGGAATTCTGCACAGAAGAGCATTTTCACTTATAAAAATAAAAAGCAAATCATAAGGTGCGTAATAATCAACTCAAAGTTTCCAGTCTTCTTTTTTTAAAGTAGACGCTAAACCAGAAACAGGCAACCGTAGAGGAAAGTGGGTTTCCATTTTATCTCAGTTCATCTTGTTGCGGAAAAGGAAAAACAAACAAATGAAAAAAGATAACCCCCCCAAAATCTCATCTGCTGTTATTCCAGTGCAGCAGCACAGCCACCTGACACAGACATGGCCACTTCTGCATGCAGGCAGCTCTCTTGAGGACGCCAGCCTGGCCGCACACCCCTTCTTGCCATCCCTGTTTATGACAAAACACATCTGAACGTGGCAGGGGGGAGCTCAGACCATCACGTGAAGCAGCACCAATCAGGTGCAGGAGATGCTGTGTCAAGCAGGGTGTTCTTGGAGAACCGTTTACCAATGTGTGCTAGAAAAAGCCGTTATAGACTCATAACCTTTTGATAAGGGATACAGCAAAGCAGACTGTTTTCATTTGACATAACAAATGGAGAATTGGTGTGCTTTTACTGAAAGGTCATTCTCAAACACTCGTAGAAGAGGCTTCCCTTCTGATATACTAGCTATTTAAAAGACTCTTGAGATTATCAGTGCATTTCCCTTGCATACCTTTTTGAGATTTAGTAGTTACTCATTAAAACATACACATTTTTCTCCAGAATTTCCCCAGAATCCTCTAAATTCGCCCCAGTTCAGATGTAAGACAAACAAGACAAACCAAAATGAAACTGTTATTTGCAAGATTATACCTAAAAGTAGAAACAAGCAAAACCCACACCAACCCTGCTGCTCAATATTGTTTATCCTGCGCTGGTGCTCTGCCGTCACTGCACTCACCATTCCCCTCTACCAGGCATTTCCTTCATGTTGAATCACAAAGATATTCCTCCTTCCTGTAGCAGAGGTATGTCTCTAGGTTCATGCCACCAGGAAGATCTTGAGGACAGGGATCAAGTCATCTACCACCAGAAATGGTAGAAACATCAAGCTGATAATATTATTTTCTCTAAAGAACCTTTGTATTCATCCTAAGGCTTCTCCCTGTGCAAGACTGAAAACAATTACCTTCTGCAATGCAATTTTACTTCTCTGAGAAATAAAACTTCCACCATCCTAACATTTTCCTCTTATCCAAAGCAGTTTCCGTTGCTGTGTAGATAGCTACACAAAGCACCTGCAGCTCTCCCGACACCCAAATCAGACATTTATGTCAGGCCCTGATCTACTCAGGATGAAACAGTATTCCAGTGTTTCCTCTCTGTGACATGGAGATGAAGAGCATCCTATAGTTACGACATTTTAATGTAGAATCCAATGCAAGAGTATGATTAGCAGTGAGTTTCTTTCAGGTTGCCAGGCGAGACGGCATATTGGTTAAATTGCATTGTTTCTAAACAGGTGTTGGCCGCACGGGTTCACTATGACAACCACCCATCTGTGAACTACAGCAGCATCTCTCTATGTGGTAGGATCCCTTTGTTCCACCGCTCTCTGGAGGATGGCCACCAGCATCTGCCTTCTCATAGCCATACTGGCAACAACACACTTTCCGAGATCATGGGAAGGGAAATCTCTAAAGATACACTTTTTAAAATGGAATATGGTGTTTGAAAATAAATACAGGACCAGTTCAAGCATCAGGAAGAGGGCTTTACCAAGAAAATTATTAATTCCACGGAGCAGGAATTACATCTTCTTCCTCTTTCCTTTTACAAGCTGCACTGGTATTCTCCAGGCTGGCATTTTAGGGATAATAATAGAGCCAAGGATTTGTTTTTAGAACTGGAGCACTACAGTCCTGGCAGCAGACACTGCTCGCACCTTTTGTGCGCTGCCATATTTTTTATCTTCTCCTCCCCTCACCCACCAACGGGACCAAAGGAATCGAACAGCACGGAAACGGCTCTGTAAAGACATACGGTACCCAGTATCTGGAATAAGCACCAATAACCCCAGGAACTCCACGCCGCAGAACTTTGGGAAGAAAGGCCAACGCAGGAGGACGTCAGTATTTCCAGGCTACGAGAAATTAGCGATTTATGGCCACGGTTAAGAGGCCAAACGAGCCCTCCGCTCAGCCCATAAAGAGCCCTGCAGTATGACTGTTCTGTTTCCTGCAGGAAATGAGATGCTTGTACGAGATACCCCTGTGGTTTTCGTACTGTAAATGTATCAGCTGGTACAAAGCCTCTGGAGAGGGCCATTAACTAATGCTTAGAAAGAGCAGCGCAGCAGCAGACCGCACGTAGCACCTCGGCGACGAAAAGCGGGGACCAAAGCCGACGACAGCGATTGAGGGCCGGCATCCTGCGGCGAAGGCTGCGCGAGGAACAGACCTGCCCACGTCGCCCGGAGCCCTCACCCCGCTTCTCCGCACGAGGAGGCTGCGCCCGCCATCCCCCTTCCCCACCCGCAGCCGGGGAGGCCCACCCTCAGGCGCACGTCCCGCCGTGGCCATTTTTCCCCCTTTTCTCGCCCGCTCCCTCCCGCCCGGCCGCCGGGGAGGAGCCGTCCGCCCCGGCGGGACCGCAGCCCGGCGGGGGAGGAGATGGAGGGGGGAGGAGGAGGAGGGCGACAGGGGGTGGAGACCGCCCGGGGCAGGGCCGGGGGCGGCCGGAGGGGCGCGGGGAGACAAAGGGGGGCGGCGGCAGCCCCGCCGGACACCTGCCCGCGCCCGCCCGCCCCGCACGTACCCAGCAGCAGCAGGCGGTGCGTCTGCTTGTACTCCCGCTTCTGCTCCTTGAGCGCCCGGTCGATGCTCTTGCTGACTTTCCTCGCCTCCTTCTCCGCCTCCCGCTCTTCCAGGCGCAGCTTCTCCCAGGGTCTCTGCAGGGCCGGCGGCGGGTGCTGCGTCTGCTGCCGCGCCGCCTTTCCCCCGCCGGGTCCGCCGGCCTTGGGCAGCGACGGCCGCTCGGGGGCCGCCCCGTTGCCGCCGCCGTTCTGCAGCAGCAGCGGCGGCCCGTCCGCTTCGCCGCCGCCGGGCTTGCCGCCGGGCCGGAGCAGCGCGCCCTCCC
>PPHD01000493.1:6308-62740 GCA_002909625.1 Bambusicola thoracicus | reverse complement strand
CATAAAAACCTGTTTTATTCCTCTCTCCGAAAATTCATCACTCAGGCATATGCGGCATGAATACGATTATGACAAGTGGGAGAAGGTCCAAAAAAGCTGGACTGCTTTAAGGAGGTTAAAGTTTCATCCACTCTCTTTCCAGCCTGAAATCAAGGCATACCTGGTGCCAGAGGCTCTGCATGAGCTTATTCAGGCTCTACTGTGGCCTGTGTGTCTCATACGTATGGAAACAGGCACTAGCTTGCTCTCCTGCCAGCAGAACACGATGCTGTTATGTTAAGTGATAAAGTATGAAATGAAGGAGTAAAAGAGGATAGCAGTCTCGGAATCTCTCTTCTCCTTAAGAAGTGTTATACGGTAGGGCTTGTGATAAATGAGACTGAAGAGTGCCTGGCCCATACAGCCATGTTCATTTCATCCAGCAGGCAGCTCAGAAATGGGAAATCTGCAATTTGCATAGCTGGGTGTTGCAGGTCCATCAGCTTTTACGGGAAAGGGGGACATTCCTGGCCTCTAAGACTTGGCTTGTAACATGTTGTGTTTTGTGGCGGAATAATGAATGCTGGAGAATGGAGGCCGTAGTAAAAAATGCTGGCCTATGTCTGTTTCTTTCTGTCTTTATATGAAAAACAAAAGCAATAACTATTTGGAGACCAGATTACAGACATTTCACTGGTACTGGTGAGCATTTACTCATGTGAGTAGCCTCATTGACTTCAGTAGTTAAATGAGCTGCATCGTTAAGCTTTTAATGCTTATATCCCTCTCTGATGAAACAAATTAGCAGTATCCTTCCAGGCCATGACAAGGCATGGTACTGTGGGTACAGAGTTTCTTGCAGTGTTGATATTGGGCATGGTGGCACCTGTTTGAAAGCTGATAGAAATGTATGTGATTCAATGTACAGACTCAAGCTCTTATCTGAGCCCATCACTCTATAGGGAATGCAGTAATTATTTTGTCCAACAGGGTGATATGTATCCATTTTGGCCATTTTTTGAGATTTTTTTTTTTCTTTTTCTAATGGAAACTGCAGAAAAAGGAATTGGTTAATATACATAAAGGTGAAGCTGGAAATGAACGAGCTTTCAGCTGTTGCATCTGAAGATGCACATTTAAAATAAAAGAGAAAGGAGGGAAGAAAAAGAAAATGCTTAATTATCTCTATGAACCATTATGCCTGAGAACAAATCAAAATACCATCTAACTTTCTTGTCTTAGAGTCTCCCAATTAAGTTCAGATCAGGTGGCACAGTTGCTTCCTGCAGACTCTTTTCATGTCTTTCATTCACTTATTTATTTAACTAATTTCTAGCCTGATTTTTGTAAAGAGACTGGCATTATACTGAGCATCTCTCTTAGTGTTACTTACCTATTGGCAGCTGTTCTAGTGGTGCTAATCTGCCTTGACAGATGTGGGATTATTACAGGCTGTTGTTTGCCAAACACTCTTATATCCCAACTCTCTGCCCATAGACATGTATGTAAAAGGATATTTATGTGTGCATGCATGCATAGCTAGCATACACCTTTCACAAATCTCTCAAGAGCATTACGATTTGGTCAAGAAGTGAAAGTTTTTAATAGCGTGTGCTTTTCATTATAAGAAACATATTGTTCAGCTTTCTGATGTTTGTTTTGCTAAGGTTGGGCAATCCCACACTGTTAGTTTCAAAGCTTACAGGGAGCAGAGATGGCTCATTGAGGCACTGTTCACCAAACTATCCAAGAGCTGCTGCAAGACTTCCCATTAGCCGTATAACTGCAAGGTCTGATGAGATGTAGTGATGAGACGTTTGAAGCACATGGTCTCTGCAGAGATGAGGTTCTTCTTGGTTTATGGCCATGTCCCCAGCTACACCGTATCCCATAGTAAGAGCTACTGTGTACCACAAAAAGATCTCTGTGTGGATTTTTAGAGGATTAAATGCACAAAATGGTTGTGATGCTGTTAAAGCATATGGAGAATAGGACATAACTGAGTGTCAGTAGGGCTACAGCTAAATAAAATCTGAGTGTCTTCAGGAGATGATGACTACAGAGTATATTTTTTTCAAGATGAGAACTTATAGATGGAAGAGAATGCACTCATCAGGTCTTGTCTCCAGTGGGCCAACAATTGGATTGGTAGCACAACCACAAAAATTAATGCTGCATGTTAATTCTACAGTTGATAATTATAAGATTGTCTTCTCTACATATTCTCTGAGCAGAGCTGACTGACTGCTATTAGTCTGATTTAAAACTTAAGATTAGCCTTTGAATCTTCATTGGCTTCTCAGCAGATGAAGGTTCTCTCCAATCATCTGATTTGTAACGTTCTCATTATATGTTCATTGTCCAACAAATGTGTTATTTGCAAATACGTGTATAACTGAGATGAAAATCTCTGGACATAATTCTTATTTATAGAAAAGCCTCTTTATATCACCGTGGATTGTGAAAAAGCCATCGTTTGAACAGAGAGTTAATTTAGGAGAATGTAATTCTTCATTTGAGGGGGTATTGGAGCTAGGTTGGCTACTTGTCCGTCTTCTAATAATTTGCCTAAGCCTGACTCTTAAGTGTAAGTTTTTGCTAAAGATTGAGTATAATTGAAGGCCTTGTTACAGTCATATGCAATAAATCAATTGCTCCCAAAAGGCAGCTGCATCTCAAAGTAGAGTTAGTATTCTGTTAGCCTCGATTCAGCATATTTGCATTGACTTCTGTGTCAGAGTCCTTTCATAGACCATGCAGAGTGTTCATACAGAACATCAAAGGACGTTTTGGTGATTTCAGGCTCTCAATTCAGGGGACTGAAGTGCCTAAGATTTATCCTCAAAAATATATTTGGAGACTTGGTTGCTCAAAGGTATCGGAAGTGCTGGAGTATTTGTTTGCCTGATGGTATTTCTGAAGGTATGTGAATGCCTCAACCTTAGAATGTGGAGGAGTTGGTGATGTCTGTCAGCTGAGATGTACAGAATGACACGCCGCGTATACCAAATGAAGGTTAAACAGGAATGTTTTAAAGCTTGTTGTATGTGATTTGCTTTCCCTAGAGCTTTGGCTGTCCTGGGGAGGAGTGTTGTCCACATGATATGTTTTGTTAAATTCAGTGCTGCTGTCTACCGGCTAGCAGGGGGTAAATGTTGAATGTTATTGTCAGCTGCTGCTGAGGTCTGTGCATAAGGGATGCAATTGTTTATGGTAAATTTGCCCCTTTTAATGAGGACACAGTGTTAATGAGACAGTGTTTTGGAGAAGGGTTCATTAGTCATTTACTATTCTTGTCACAGCTCAGAGTTAAGCAGGAATCGCTGGCTTGACGTTAATTCACGCTGTTGTGCCTCACTGTCGTGGGATACTCTGCAACATGGGGCAGATAGTTGCAGTGGCTGAGGAGAGAACATGAAAGCTAATTTCATGTTTCTGTAGGCATTTCTGCACAGCAAAGTAATACATGATTGGAATGCAGGTGGTCATGTGCATTCATCTTTCATCTAGGTAGTTACAGATCGCTTATTAGAAGAGGATTCTCCTGCACGGACACTGGTCTTGATTGGGTGAGCTTGCTGGGGTCTTCAGATATGCTACCTATTAACTGGCATCAGAGCAAATGGGAGCAATCTATAGGAGCCATATTGTACGCTGGTCTTAATCTAGTTAGCGTGGAGGGCTGTAGTAGTGAATACACAGTGACAGGAATTGAAGCTTAAGCCAGTAATCTGAATATCTACCCTCAGAATTGCTCAGCTCCCATGCCTTGCAAGGGTGTTCTGAGGGTAAGTGCATTGAAGATGGTTTCCATGGTAATTGAGGCTGTATAAGTAAATTAGGGTAGTCCATTGGAGATTGAAAATATGGAAGAAATATGCTGTTGCTGATCAAAACTGCTGTCTTCGTACAGCAACTCCTACCTTATTGTTTGGAAAGCAGTAGTATATTGTTCATTTTTTATTATTATGGTAGCACTTAAAGATAGGACCTGATGATGATCCTGTTGCGGTAGAAGCTGTACAAGCAGAGATGAAAGTGGCCCCAAAAGCTCATATGTTGTGTGCCTTTGCACAAAGTACCTATCTGACTCAGTCTTTTCTATTTACCGTATCCATGCAAGATGAGTAGGAGCAACCTCATTTACAGAGAAACAAACTAAGGATAAACCATAGGAAGAGGAGGTGTTACGGTGAGGGGAACCTACTGTATTCTCCTTGTCCCTGTGTTCTGAGTCAGGTAGCGCAGCAGATAGTTATGGTGACATTGGACACAGTGTAGGGTGACAAACTTAACAGATTTTTACCCAAATAGAGGACGACAGACTTGGTGGAAGAAGAATCATCCAGCTCCTGATATGACTCATTAACGCATTGTTTAGCCAATATAAGGTGTCACAGTGAGTAATGAGCTAAGCACCCCGAGTTGCTCTGATGGGGGTGATACAACAAATCTTACTGTAGTTCCCACTAAAAGAAATGAATTACTATGGACTGATCTTTCCTATGTATATAGAACCTGCTGGACAGGACTGTAACTTCACTGAGGCTTTCTTGGTTTTGAAAATTGTGTCTTCATTCATTTGTTTTGGGAGCTGTCAGCGCAGGGGAAGCTTTCCAGCAAAACTTGTCCTTTGCTTCACTAAATTTTATTAAAACCCAAACCCAATACCCTCTAGATTTTTTGTCAGTTGACAGAATAGTGTTGTAAATCAGCCAACTCCTATTGCAAGGGAAAGTACCACAAAATACTTTCAGAAAGCCAAAGCATTTTTGTATTCATCCCGCAGTGTTCATCATTTTCGTAACTGCTTTATAATCTTAATAGTCATTCTTAGTTTCACTCTCCTAAAGTGCAGCTTCCAGTCTTCTTGGTTCTTTAAAAGATACCTTGATACCCAATAATGAAAATACTTTCTCATCTTGAAAGTATTTTAATGAAAGAACCTATGACTTACTGTTCTGCTAAAAGCAATGCTGTGTTCACTGGTGTTGCAACCTCCACAGCCATGAAATAGGTTTCTATTAAGATATTTGCATTGTGTGAATTGGTGAAATGAGAAAACTCAAGTAGCAAAGAGCTGATGTGAGATGCAAAATTAGAAGCTATTTTCTGGTTCACAGTTTGTGCTTGTATCACTCCAGCTAACGTTGTTCCGTACGGGGTAGCTTGAAGATTACTGTGTGAATTGGGTTGTGTCTCTGTTCATGCACATGTAAGAGAAAGTGTTTCCTCTACCTCTAATATAAAGTTGTTTATGTGGAGACCCACGTTCCTCTCGGTTTCCTTTTTCTGTGTCTCAAAGAAGTAGAAATTGCTCTAGAAGAGAAAAGAATGCAGAGTAATGCTGACAGTTCTGATTGAGTTCCACTGCGTCAGCAGCCAGAGTGGATGAAGTACTCACTAGGAATCTGTTCTCTTAACGAATGAATGACCTTTGAATGTTTAATTAATAGCTTATGTGTTGTTTCTATTGCTTTGAGATGTTTTATTTTTTAACCAGTTGTATAAAGCAAAACATCTGTGGACAGAAGTGAGAATACTGGCATAGCAGCTGAAATGCACTTCCATGTCGTTATCAGCTGAAACACAAGCAGCATCTATGAGCTATGATTTGTAGTGCAATACTTCCAAGGGTGCTTATTGGTATGGACTTTACAACATGTGGTAGATGGCATTCCAGGTGCTGAGTAGTTGACACATCTTAGTAGTGAAAGCAAACTTCAAATGGGATGAGAAGCAAGGAGAGGTGGGTTTTCCAGTCACAAAGGTGATTGGTGCTAAAAGACCTATAAGACCTCCATCTAGTGACCTATGGACTGGGCAAGCTGCCTCAGAAGTGCAGGGTATTTTACCAAACCTAGTGCTAAGGTAGCCTTAAAGTCTTTTTTACTGTACCAATACTAAAATCGAACATGCCTGTGGCCTTGTGTGAACCACTTTCTCTTCTTCTCTTTTACTAATGTTGTTATCAATAGAAGCTTCCCAAAAAGTCTTGTTTATCAAGAACATGGGAGCACTGAGCTGATGGAGGAGTGGGGTCTTGCAGTCCATCCCCCCCATCATAAAGGAGCATACAACAAAGTGACCCCTAGGACCACCTGCTCCTTCCCTTGGAGCCTGAACCATAGCTATAGGTCTTATTAAACTACAGTATTGTGTTTAAAAGATCAGAAGTTTGATAAACACAGTGACATCAATAATGTCAACGTAGCATAATGTGATTATGAGCTCAGATTGCCATGTCAGGCTTGAAAGGAGCAGTTTGGGATAGTTGTTAGGCAGTAAGCAAAGAGAATAAAAGTTGCCTTGACCTCACCCATCCAAGCTACTTTGGTGGGCTTCCTACATTATGACCTGTGCTCTGTACCATATCTTGTTATATCCAGGTTAAATGAAAACACCTGGAACTGCCATGCTTTTGGAAATGATTGTTCTTTGCAAAACAGTTCAACACAACAATGTATGTTGTAAAATAAGGTGCATGATGCAGAAAACTAATTGCATGTCCAGTGGCTTTATAAAATGTTGCAGAGGTGACAGTGGTCATACAGTAATTGCCATGGCAATCCGTCTCCTGTGTTAGATCACTGAGGGAAATCTTTAATTTACTCTTCTTTACTCTTGCAGTCAAATACTGGAATCTGGCATCCTCCAGCCATCTGGCGTGCTATAAATCCAACCAATAACATGGCTCTCCATCATGATACTCTAATTATTATCCAAACCTCTATGAGGAGGCCGAAACAACGAGCTTCAAGCAGGTACAAATCCCAAGAGAAGATTAGGTACAGTATCAAAAGGGCACCAAGTCCAATCCTTTGAAATACAAATAGAAGGAAGATATTTTACCCAGCAATGATTTAATCTCCCTTGATTGCTGATTGATTCGGTGGACGTCTCTAAAAATATGACACATTCATAGCACCTCAGCCTCTCATCAGTCATTTTAATTTGCACTCTCATATATTTCAAATATGTTCTCAAGGTGACTCTTTAGGTGTTTTTTTTCCCCCCCTCTTCGCAGATTAAAATAAGAAGGATCATGGGAGGACTGAAATTCAAAAAGTGCTAAACAGTATTGCATTTTATTTTTAAATCATAGTAGAGAGATGTTATTAGCATGAAGTAAAATGCCTTTTTTTTCTTAAGTTTCTGCTACCAGAAGGAGGAAAAAACCTTTTTTTTTTTTTTTTTCTTTTTTCTTTTGAGGTGTATGAAGATTCTTTGCAAGGTATTAATGTCATATCATCAGCTTCTCCAAGGTGACATGAATATAATAATACCCATAGGAACTTTCTTCCAGGGAGTTCAAAGTGCTTTACGCACAGAAAGTTTTTTGAAGTCTTATGAAGCAGATACATTTCTATTGGGAATTTTGGGCTTGTAGGTGTCAACTACGGGTTGTCTTCCTCTCTAAACGGTACTTAAGATCATGTTAAACTTCAGGCATGTACTGAAGGCAAATGGAGTTCAGCGGGCATTTTGCTGAAGTATATAACTGAGTGCTTCCCTGTGGCAGGATCTTAATAGAATATCATCTAGGGAATCCTATTGAAGGTGGACATCCTGAGAAGTGAGTGAAATGAATGTTTTGGATCTGAGGAGTGTGGCGGTGACTCGTGTGATAACTACCTGTTGGCATCAGCTTTGAAAAGACAGCACAAAAGACAATGCAATGCCATTGGCTCATTCTATGGGACTTCAAGAGAGACTGTTTCCAAGGTCAGTGCTGAAATGTACTTCATCTTGGAAAGGAGCCTTTAACAGGACAGAAAACAGCATGGCAAGCTTCAAGACGAAACTGAGGAAAGATTTTAAACAGGAATTGCAGTTTGATAGGGATTTGAGTTTAATGCTTCAACAAGGAGGGATGTCCTCACCAAAATGCAGAGAAGAGCTCAGCTCAACGAAATAAACTTTCATAAAAATGATAAAAGTATTAATCTGGCTATCACAGTTAAATCTGTGTTTTAGGTGAGGATGAAGGCACTCAAATAAACAGTCCTTTAACCAACAGTGCTTTAGTGGAGCAAGTAAATCAGACCTAGGGACGGCAGCATAATGCATGAAGGAAAACAATTTTCCGAAGCCGTTCTTCTGATTTCTATCCTTATTATGTTATTATCTTACAGACGTGGCTGTAGCACGTAAGGTGTCAGCAGATAGGGTTCAAAATGTGGTACGGCTTTTGCATTTTGCAGAGCTCTCATAACTTGTGGGAAACGGCTTCCTCAGGCAACTCCTATTAGCTCCTGACTGGAATATTGTCACTCAGGGAGGCTGGAAAGTCATTTTCATTGTTTTCTGATTGATTGTTCTGCGTGAGATAGATATATTTCTTGCACTGGTGATACGGTTGTAGGAAACAGCAGCTGAACAGAATTGGTATGAAATGCAGATACCTATATAACATTCAGAGCTGTCGTGTGAGAGCACCTTGAAAATAATAGGAAAATAATAGTACATTTTACAGGGAAAGTAATTTGATTTGCTGGGAGCGGTTGCGTTTGACTGGACTAGGAACTGAATGTACCAAGGGCTTCCAGCAAGGGACTGGAGCAGCTCTCCTATGTGAGGACCTGGATGTGTCCTGGGCACCCTGCCTGAGTGGCCCTGCTGACCTCCAGAGATCCCTTCCAACCTCAGCCATTCTGTGAATGTGTGTGGGAAGTCACCAGGAATTTTGTAAAGAATCAAATACGTAGTAGTCAAGTCAAGGAAGTCTGGACAAGTTGAACTCTCAAAACTCTTGTGTGGCTTTACCAAGCTCACAATTACTGTTGTGTTGTTATAACAGCGCTTTCAGAGTTTCCTTTAACGGTGCATGAAGGAGGCCTAGTAAATAATAGAAGCATAGAATGACTTAGGCTGGAGGGGACCTTAAAGATCATCTAATTTCAACCACTTGACATGGTGAGGGTTGCCACCCACCAGATCAGGCTGCCCAGGGCTCCATCCAACCTGGCCTTGAATGCCTTCAGGCATGGGGCACCTACAGCAATCTGGGCAGCCAGTTCCAGCACGTCTCCATGTTCACTGGGAAGTATTTCCTCCTAATCAGCCCTATGAGGAGAGGCTGAGGGGAGACCTTATTACTCTTCCAACACCTGAAAGGTGTTTACAGTGAGAGCAGTGTAGGTCTCTTCTCATTGGTGACAAGTGACAAGGCGAGGGGAAATGGCCTCAAGTTGCGCCAGGGCAGGTTTAGGTTGGACGTTAGGAAACACTTCTTTACAGAAAGGGTGGTTAAGCACTGGAATAGGCTCCCCAGGGAGGTGGTTGTGTCACCATCCCTGAATGTGTTTAAGAGCTATTTGGACGTGGTGCTCAGGGACATGATTTAGCAGAGGGTTGTTAGCGTTAGGGTCCTATGGTTAGGCTGCGGTTGGACTTGATGATCTTTGTGGTCCCTTCCAACATGAGTAATTCTATGATTCTATGATTCTAAACCTGAGCTTGTTCCTTGCTGGCTGGCATAGGTTGCTTGCTGGATGTGAAAGAAATGGGCAGTACCTGATGTAGCCTGGAGTTGGAGTAGCGTGGATAGAAAAGACAAACAGTATCTGACCCAGCATAAAGCCTGTTAGACTTGCATGGATAAAACATCAGCTTTCTGTAATCAAATTATGCTCACAAGGCTGCGTTTCTACCAAATCAGCGCTTTTGCTTCATGTGGCCACAGTGGTTTTCATTTGCTTCAAGGAGCCCTAGAGCTAGATCTGCTGTATCACTGAACTGTGGCCTCTGTGTCAGCCCTTTTTGTTTCTCTACCAAACCACATGTTATCTTCTGCAGGTCCTGTATGAGTATTTATGCTGCCTGAGAGAAAACACACATGATTTCAGTCTCGAAACGAAAGAAAACAGAGTGGGAATTGGAGAGAAAAGATATTTGAGAGACAGAAGTTTTAGAAGGTTAAAAAGAACGCAGGAAAATAATTAATGAGATCACAGCTTGAGTGTTGCAGCCATTATCAACTTCTCGTAAAAGATAATTCGTGCGTATTCAGATCAGCATTTGCAATAAACTCTCTCTCTGTCTTTCTCCATCCTTTCTTATGATACCTGTATTCATTGCCTGTAGCTGTGGACTGACAGGTTCAGATTAACAAAAAAGTAAAAATCATTTACAGACTGATTAGGGAAAGCTAATTTAGCAAACATTTAGCTGTTGTGCTGTATTTCCATTATACAATGTAGCTGTCGTGGATTTCACTGCAGCTACATGCTTTTATTCAGATAGAATGTAGGTTTAAAACTCAGGTTTTAACTCTTTTTCTAAGCATGGGATTACCTACATTTTCCTCCTTTCAACTTTTCTTATCTCTTCCTCAGTAAATGCTGGTCCTTATTGCACCCTGTGAAGTTGTAGATGTAGCCTTCCAAAATGAAGGTTTATTTTGATTATTCTACATTATTTTTATGGCAGGAACATGCAGCTCTTCTAATTCTAAAGAGACTTTTGAAACCTGTTTGGTTTTATGCTGGTCAAACATTTATATATATATATGCATTCAAAGCTTTCAAAAACAAACAAACACTAAGGAAATTCACTGGTGCAAGAAAATGAGGTTGAACTCAACTCCGCTGCCAATCTGTCACATGTGCCTGGAAAAATCCCTTCAGAAATGTGTTCTTCTGATTTTTTTTTAGGTTACAAACTGTCTGGGGAACATTCTTCCTTACCAAGTATTTGTACAGTAGCTCTCATGATAGATGGGCTTTGGCTCTTTAGGTATTTCATTTTCATTTACTATTTATAAATAATACTAATATTCTGCAGTTTGCCGCATTTGTTTCAGTGAACATTGTTTTTTTTCTATGTATTACAAAAATGAGTAAACAGTATTATGTGATTTATGCGACATCTGTGTAATGATAGATCCTACAGTTTGCTCCAGCATTCCTATGCCTTGATTTCCCAGCCCTGCAAGTAAATAACATCATTCTTATTAATTATTCCTTAAAATGCAGGTGCTTCTCAAGATGCTTCATTGACTTTTTGTATTGCCTTCCTGTGACTGCTGACTTTCCATTGCAATCTTAACAGACTGTTGATCATTTTGGGGATGTGTGACAGCCTTGTGAAAGTAACTGGGAAGCAGAAAAAAAATGGTGAAGAGTTGTGATAATGGAGCTCTGAAAGCCAACATGAAGTGTTTTAAGAGCAAGAGTGTTGACTTGTGAGAAGCGTGTGGATGGATCAGGCAGGATTTTTAGTTTGGGACTCGGTCGCTGCTTCCCTGTGTGATTGTATGGTCTACTATTAGATATGGAGGTTGGCAGCCCTGCCTGTGGCAGGAAGGGTTGAAGCTTGATGACCCTTGAGGTCTCTTCCAACCCAAGCTATTCTATGATTCTGTGGGTTGGAAGAGACAGGAGAGCCAATCTCTGAGGCCTGTGCTTGCTTCAACCCATTTTTGGACCCATTTTTCTGTATATTTTCACAAAACTTGTGTGTATGTGAAATTTACAACTCTAGTTTTCCCTTGATGATTTACAAACTACATACAAGATGTTTTGCCACTGAGAGTAGCTTACAGGGAGCCTGGGGACACATTCAAGGAAATCCGAAGTAAAAGAATGGATATTAAATCATGTTTTGACATCATTTATGGACTGCTGGCAAGTTGGACGTTCATGTCTCTGAGTTTAGTACTCTCTCATAACCAGTAGATGGAGCTTTTAGTAATAGAGTTTCTAGGTGTTTCTCAACTAGGAAGGCTTGATGATGCACTTTCTGAATAGACAAAAGCATAGTGAGTGTATAAACAGTAGAAAAGAGAATTTTACTTGTGTAACACACATCTTTGTTTACACTGAGTTCAAGCTATGCTGAGAAGAAACCCAGGAATCCCTGTGCAGATGTGTTGGTAGAGAGATTCTAAAGCAGTTATGCCTAAATTTCCACATAGCCCATACTCACAGGGAGTTCCAAAGAGCTAAGCTTGCCCATGAGCTGCTAAAGCAAAGGTTGTGACAGTGGTTAGATTTGCAGAAAGCATTCAGATGCTTTGAAACTGTGCCTTGTACATCAGCAATCCGAACTTCAAAACTACTCAGCATTCAACCACTAGTAGAAAAAACAGACACGGTGATTACATTCCATCTCTTTCTTTGGATACATAAATGAGATCTGGCTTCTTTTAAAATTGTGCCTGTCGTTTTGTATTCTGATGTCTTGACTGTAAATTAGAATATGAAAAGGAACTTTACACTGTGTTAAATTTCTTATCGGTATCCTTCTGTTGGCATCTTTAGCTTTTGATTTAAAAAACCCAAGCCATTGCTTTTTTGTAGAAGAAATAAATTTTTTTCAACACAGGATATGATCTGGCATGGAGGATTGCATTGTTTCAGTAGTTCAACTTCTCTACAGCACGTGATGTCCACACATTTCTGGTTTTGGCATGCATTATGTGGTTGTAGAAGTCAATTTGTTGTTTCCTGACTGTGACACTTTCCTGTGAGTACCCTCTCATCGTGTATGTAAGGAAGTACTTAAGACTATAAGCATAAATGTTCAGGGAAAGATCTTTCAGAAGTGTCCATTTTTTTTTGTCTTCCTTATTTTTTTTCTTCTTTTTAAAATCTGTTTTCTTGCTTCTGGATAAGGGTCAATGTTGTATATTCTACCAACTTTCTGTTTAAAAGCAAACAAAAACCCCAATAAGAAAATCAGCTCTAAACTAAGTCACCTTGAAATACAAGTCGTGACCTCCCTTTCTTGTGGTTTCTCCGTCCTGATGAAGATATGAAGATGCTTCCCCATTGCTCTGCTTGTATAACTAACTGCTTCTTGGGTGAATGGACAACAAATTCTACTGCTCATAATGCTTTACAGATAGGAGTGATGTGTTCCAATGCATGTCATTTTTCTGTATTAATTCATTTCAGCTAATTTTCTTGACAAACCTGGTTACTGGGACTAGTTAAGTACTGGAGGACACCACCATTTCTACTGTGCATCTCTGAAAGGTCTTTATTATAAGTGAATGAAAACAGTGTACCTCTTGATTTTATGCTATGAAAGACTTCAGTATTGATCATTCCATTCAAGTAATGGCAGAAAGTTCCCAGTGGGAACTGATGTGTCTTGGTTTTCTTTCAGGTGACAATCTTGGCACTGAGTTAGAAGGTTGGTTTTTGGCTCTTGTGGCTTTGATCTGTGCTGTAGAGATCAAAGAGGTACTGCCTTCGTAACTAACACTCAGTGCCAGAAGAACTAAAAGTGTTTTAAGGAGTAATGAGTGGATCTGGGGAATACTGAGTCCTTTTTATGAATACAGAAGTCTATGTATGATCCAGTGGAGGAAAGAGATGGAGTGAGGGGAGAATAGCTAAAACAGATGCAATTTTGTGGAGTCTTAAAAGGGTGCAGGCAGAAGAATAGAAAGACCTGAGTATTAAAGAGCCAAAAAAAGGAGATAATGTTTACTTATTACGTGCCAGAGTTTCCAAAGAGAAAAGTGTCTTCATGATAAAGACTACTGAAAGTGAATGGGACTTTAAGTGTTTTGAATCACATGATTCCACTTCGGATTTTCAAAAGAGTTCAGCACGTGGGATGTTGATTAGAGCCTACCACAAAATGAAAGGAGGTGGGAGAAAGGAAATCATTTTCCTCTGCTGAAAGTTTTGATGGAGATGGAAAGCATTTTGCTTTCAGATGTGATTTGCTTAAATTCTGGAAACACAGGAAGGAACAGGTTTTTTGGTGGGTTGTTTTTTGTTCTTTTTTTTTTTTTTTTTTTTTAGGAAGAGAAATAACGATACACGAGCAATATAAAAAGCACCAGACGTAAGAAGGAGTGCAGTTTCAAAAAGGAGGAAAAGCCAATCAGGCCCAGTAGACTTTCATTTTCCGGGCAGTTGGGTGCAATATGGTGCAATTGCTTGACCTCAGAGCACCTTAGCTACAAAGCAGGACACGGCAGTGCATTTTGAAATAACGCTCTTCATTTTTAAAAAATGCCAAAATATGTAACACCTGAAATCTCTGGGTCTGGTATGTTTCACATACTGTCTAATAGCTGTGTTTTATTTCTTGTCCAGGAGTCAGTATTGATAATGTTAGAGCCAACATCTAAAAGAGTACATATAGATTCTCTAATGTCTGTGTCATCTCACAGCCTGTCTGCTGGCAGCCGATGACCAGGGATGGGCACGTCTGGGCTCTGGCACTGAAATTTCATAGGCTGTACAGAATAAAGATCTACAGAGATTTATAGTACTGCTGGCTCACATCCTCTCCCGGGGGAACATTTTCCAGAGCTAGGTAATTGCAGAAGTTCTGACAGCAATGTGCCATCGTCAAATACACTGAACAGCTCCATAGCCCAATGGTCGCCTTCCCTTTATACTTTTTATTGTAGATACCTCCAGTTTGAAAGCCAGTTTCTTCTTTTGTGAGTCTAGAATAGCTTCCCTGCGATGTTTTGGGTTGCATATGAATTCCAAATGCCGGCAAAGAGCACCGCTAACAAGAATTTACCTGCACGTTTCAATGAATAGAACCATGCCTCAGTCGTGGGGCTCGTGTTATTAGTGCTGCCACATGAAACGAAATACAGGCACAAAAACCAAATTGTTCCTTTCTGATTGGAATTTCTTGATCCGTACAAACATCTGCAATCAATGGACTTGTAGCTTGCAGTCTAGCGGAGCAGCTGCGTACTTGGCAGGTAGAAAAGCCAATCATTGCCAGCTTGTTTTGGTGAACTTCTTTCATTCTTTGTGAAACGTTCACATTGTTACTCGAGTGTTGTGAAGTGCAGTCTTGAAGTTTATCAGAGTAGTCTTTATAATCAAGGACTTCCCTCAGGACTTTGAGTCCTTGTCTCATTTTGCTACCTAGAAAAATGACCTCATGCAGTGGGGCAAAATAGTGCTTGGCACAGCTTGTATCAAAGCCATGCATGTACTCTGTAAACTAAAAAAGCAGTTATTAAAAACGTCTATTAGCAAACAGGCAAAGAAGGGACATAATGCACCTTTTATGTCAATGGCTTTTGCTGTATATGCATACCAGTCTCAAATTTGTTCCTGGAGTGTCCAGGAAGGAGTACAGCAGTGCTTTTTTATAGTCCTTTCCATTCTTTCATGCTTCTGAAGTGAACGTTAGGCAGATTAGAAAGATCATTAGATCATTTTATCAAAGTCCACCCCAATGGTTTCCCCGTGTGTTCACAGAGACGTGTCGCTACAAATGAAATATGGAAAATGAAGTTTGGAGCACAAATTCTGTTTTCCAAAAGGACTTACATAGAAAAGACTCAGATTCACCAGCTTTTATGCTCGTAACTTACAAATGAAATCAGCGGGGAACTCAAATGGGAAATCAGGAGTCTCTTTTGAAGTTCTCTGTTCAGTGTTGCCCAGAGGAGCCAGACCAGAAGTCTGAATACACAGCCAATGGAACAAGAAAATGTTATTCTGTGTTGATGCAAGAATTTCCCAAGTGAGGAAATATCTCCGTCATCCATTTACATTCTTTCTGAGCCATGCAGTCACCTTGGATGTGCTAGTCTGGCCCTGTGGTCTTTGCTCCTGTCTTTATTTTCATTGCAGCCATTAAGCAAGCTAATAGAAATAAAACTTGTCCTTTTTGCCCTCTGTTTAGCATCCTGCCTCGAGCACAAGAGTCATTGAGCATAATGTTCATCCAGTAAATACAAGTGAAAAGGATACTATTCATTTGCAGTTCTATTAGTGGAAGCTACGGTTAACAATTCAAATCTAGGGAGAAAGATAATTGCAGGAGCTGATTGCCAACCATCCTCCCGTGTTGACTCACAGGGCAAAATGAGTGAGAGTGAGAAAGAGAAGCTAAAATTATAGTATAACTCTCTGAGGAATATTAATGTAATAGTTTTAACATGATCCTGCTCACATTTTATCAAGTAATATTAATAAAAAGGATGGCTCTGGTAATTTTTGCAATATTACATTTTCCTTGGAATAATTGTGGCTCGACATTCACTTGGCAAACTAATGAAACTTTTACGTTTCTGAATGTTTCTATAATTTTTGTTATTTAGGTGAAGATTATACCTCTGGGCTGAGAAAGTGCATTCTGGAATTTTAATCTTGTTTGCTGAAATATTTATGTGCAATACTCTGAAGATACTGTACCAGTGAAGGATCTTTGTTTGTGGGAACGCGTTATGAAATCTCCGGGACTCCTTTGAGAAGCTCATTAGCTCTACAAAGTAGGTTCATTTTGGGTTAATACAAATGTAAAATTTGCATTCTAGCCTTAGTCAAGAATGCGGGCCCCAGTGTGCCTGGCATTGCCCTTGCTTTGGAACAAACAGATAGCAGCTTCCCTGGAGACCAAACCGTCTGCTCACCAGACAGATTGCTGCGAGCAGTGGAAGCACTTGAGGTAACAGCAGAACCAGCAGAGCTCAGCTAAAGAGCTGAATAATTCACAGTTCGTTGCCTACGTGGCTAATTGTCGAATGGTTTGTAGAGGCTAAAGTGAAGGTGAGGTTTAGATTGCTCTTGGACACAACCTACATTGTGTGGACAGTGTTAACATTCAACCTATGCTGTGACAGGAACAAAGTGAAGGTGTAGCTAACTTGAGTTTCAGCAGAAAAGCAGCTAATCGAGGGACTTGAGCCACTTTCTCAGCTGCCTTAGGGTTAGGTCACTTAGTAACTGTGTGAACATATAAGAGTCAAAAAGAAAATGAACTGTTTGTAAGTCTGATTTGAGGACAAGCAGCTGAATATCAAAGTATGACATCCCAGCTCTGCCCAGCTTGATTAAGCGCTTGTTGCTTGGGTCAGCTCAGCTTGTACTCTGTAGCCTCTTTAGCTCATCTGTTCAGGTATCTTATGTTCTGTGTGGTTATTTCTTTAGCTGGAGGGCCTGCCCCATAGGTATGGAGTTGTTGGCCAGGCATCTGCCACTTGAGCATAGGAAGGACCAGCATCCAGTGAGCAGCTGGTAGTAAGCTCCTGTTCTCTCAGCTGACAGCTACAAACCATGCACCCCATGTGCCCGGGGTGGACATTAACTTCTTCCTGTAGTGGAACAAAATGGGCTTTTCCCTGCTGTCATTACTAAATCAGACTATATTTTTCTCCATTCCTGGTGCGTTTCTATGTAAGCTCATTTTTAGCTCTCTCTTTGTCACTTATCTTAAACCCAGCTTATTATTTGCTCCTATTTGTTAATGCTTCCCCCCTCCACAGCCAATACATTTTGTACACAAAACAGAGCTAAAAATTTCTATTAGGTTTACTTTTCCCTATTATGTGAGACCGTTTAATGAGGCCAGTCTGGGATAAAAAAATATTAGCATCTGCTGTATGGAGCAGCACAGAAAGCTAATGCAATGCATTCAGGTAGGTCTTATGTATTCTGTCAAAAGAAAATACCTCCTGGGTGTTCATTCCTGCAAATGAGATATAAAATAGTTTCACATTTCCCTCAGGTATCAGCACCGTTCACTCCATCAGACTGCAGTGGACAGAGATCCATTAAAAGTTTTAAAACTAATCATCTGCTCGGTTATGATAGCCTCACCCTGCTTGGCAAGGTATTGTCAGCCTTCCATCACTCTGTCAACACTGCTGGTTTGCAGTGGTTGGAAGTGGAGCTATTTTTTGCAGCTGTTAACAACCTAATTCTTCCAGCCTTGGTTCCTACCTGCCACCTTTTGAGCACGTGTTAGATTCAGTTTTGTAACATACATGGTACCCAGAAGAAAAAGGTCAAGAAATGATTTTTTTTTTCCCCTTTCCAATATGTATCTTCAGTAGAAGTATATACAGACAAAGACATAGCAAGCTGGATGGATAAAATTGTTTCCATTATCCAGTGTAACTGCAATGGTACTTTCTGAAAAGCTGATGCAGCAGTACATTCTATGTTGTATATTATATACAGCTCATTAGACCCTCCACCTCCTATCCCAAGAGATCTCTCGTTGCAGTGCTACCACATAGGATCTGTGTTACTGGGATTCACTGGGTCTGCTGCAGAGCCTCGTGCAAAATGTTGTGTGATAGGGGACATATCCAAGTGGAGAAAAAGCAGATAGGGGCAGAAGAAAGGATCATAAGATAGACATGAAGACAGTGGTATTTTAAATATAATAAGTTGTGGCTTTGGCTTTCTGCTTAGGTATATGATCTAGATTTGTTTAATGTAAAGGCTTAAATCTCATTTACTAGTATGACTCAGGCTGAACGGGGCTCTGTAGGTGTCCCTGCTCATTACAGCGGGTTGGACTTGATGACCTTTAAAGGATCCCTTCCAACTCAAAAGATTCTACGATTCTATGATTCTATGACTTTCAGCTTAGACCTTTGTTTACCCGTTTGTATTTCTCCTCCTAAACATGCCTGACTTTGAAACCTGTTGATAATTTTAAATAGGTAATATTTTACCAGGTAATAAAATACAGGCAGGTGGATGCCCCTGGCCTCCTTTTAGATGTGCAAGATACTCTTCTTTTTACCTTCCCTAAGACATAAATCTCTCCTCTCATGTACTCAGTTCAGCTTAGTCTCAGCTTTAAAAGTCTGCACATTACCCACTAAAAACTCTACAGAACGTAAGAGACAGTACTGTCCCTGGGAGTCTGCAACTCCTGGTGAGGTTTTTTTTTTTTTTTTTTTTTTTTGAAGAAATGAAAGAGATTCTCATTTAAAACAAAGAGCTGCCTAGATACGGCATATATTTTCGGTGTTGCTTCCCTTATTAACAGTCTTTGAAGTAAAGGTACTGATTCTGATCAAGACAGCAGAACATCTTTTTAAGAGGACTTTGCATGCTATATGAAAGGATATTTTCAGCTTTTAAGGAAAATAGTGTTTTCTCAATGTGTGCACATACATGCACCAGGAAAGGAGGGCAGGAAAGCGATCTTATTGATTGGGATCCATATTATAACCCAAGGTTCTGTTCGGATATTATTTGTAGAGAGTGCAGATTTTTTTGGCTCTGTAGGGAAAGGCAGGCCCATTCTGAACATAGACATTTCATGTATATGTGTAGATCTGTATAAGAATCATGTGTGCCCAGGTCATACAGGTTTTCCTTGAAATTCAGTTTTAAAGCATCCACCACCAGTTGTATTGCAAAGAGAAGATACTCTGAGAATTACTGAATAAAACTGTTCAAATAATTGCTGGCAGTAGTCCTTACCATACAACAGAGAGATCCTTAGTGATGTACCCCGAATTTCATCAGTTGTATCATAGTTGAGCCTTCTTAAAATTGAAACCTGTATTCAAAGGGTGGGGTAGCTAAGCTAAATTTGGAATTGTTCATTAAAATGCACAAAGGATAGGAAAGCACAATATGTTGTTAAGATGTTTGATGCTGTGTACTTAATTAATGCATTTTGGGGCCAGAAGGGATCCTTGGAACATCCAGTCCAGCTTCCTGAATATGCAGGCTGCCAATTTCACCTGGGGTTACTAAACCCAATAACTTATGTTCACATAATGCCTGCTGCCCAGGCAGTCATTCAGTCTTGATTCGAACACTTTAGAAGACAGAGATGCCTCCACTTCCCTTGGCAGTTTGTTCCGGTGGTTACTCACCATTGCTATATAAATAACTGAATAAATCCTCACTTCTATTCTGTATGAGTCTGGCATTTCATGTCCAGCTACTGTTTCTTTTGATATCTTCCTACCTGAGCTTTTATAAATCTCTTTGGTACTTCCTATTTGCTTTTTCAAAAGGTATGTATACATGATAAGCTGGTCGCTCTTCTTTTTTAATGGGATAAATAGATTGAGGTCTTAAGGTCTTTTGCTGAAGGCCATTTGAGCAAGCCTACCAATCATTTTTGCCTTTCTTGCTGTACTTTTTCAATTTTTCACAATCCTCTGAAAATTACAGTACCAAGCTGGACATCATTGCCATGTAATTCCAGGTTCATTACATGCATTTCCTACATATTCCAGGAGCCTACCAATCGCAGATGTGTTTGCCAAGCTTTCAAGAATAGGGTAGAAAGCAATAAATAAGGGAAAGGATGTACATCTTCATGCATTGCAGAGGAATCTGCTCTCCAGGCAGTGAGGGCTGAGTTAAAGCAGCTATTTAATTGGCTGGAACATGTGAGCCGTATTGTGAAGGACATGCTGCTGGAGATGTGGGTGTGTGCTTCTTGGTGCATCTCCTGATGGGTGTAGAGCAAGAGAGGGGAAATTCAACACGTATATTTCAGATACACATCTGTGTTTCAGATATGCCTTGTACAAACCTATCATTAAAGCTGGAAAAGATGTCTAAGATCATCTAGCGCAACTGTCCACCTACCACCCATATTGCCAACTAACTGTGTCCCTGTGCACTGCTTCCGCTCATGCCATTTCCACATCCTTTCTCCTTTAAGCTGCCATGTAAGTCACTGACGAAGCTGTTTTATATTAACCCTTCTTGTCTATTGCTTTGATTGATGTTTGGAAAGGAAGTTCCCTCTGCAGGACCCTTCAAGTTCTTAGGGATCTGTACTGTGTAGCTAATTTGTCTCTAATGAGAGTTTTGCTTTTCAGTTTAGAGAGGACCCCGAATGAGCCCAAGGAACTGGGTGTTTACAGCAGTGAGTCAAGAAAAACATTGGTTTAAATAAGCTCCCAAAATCCAAGAACGTTTATTTTTGTGGGAGGATGAGTCAATACAGTCATCTGATGCGTAGTAGCATTAAGAAGACATAAGGCAAAAAAAAAAAAAAAAAAAAGGAGGGGGTGTGGGGGGGTAGGCTGAATGTCTGAATGGATAATGGCCTTTCTGCTTGAGTGATAATGATTTTAAACTATCGTTGCCCCATGATGCTTGAATTTAATCTCAGCAGCAGCCAGCAAAAGAGCTGTTTTCTAAAGAGTGGAAACAACATCATTCCAAACTCCAGCAGTTTTACGTCAGCACCGCAAGAGTCCGGATCCGGTTTCTGATCCAGACCTTTCCCAGGAAGACCTGAAAAAAGCTCTTAACCTTCTCCTTCCATTCCTCTTTTCCTTTCCCTATTCTGTGGTGAAGCTCAGTCCTGCAAATGAAGCTTTGAGCAGGAGAAGAGGTGATGGCCTCCAGTTCTACCAGGGGAGGTTCAGGTTGAATGTTCAGAACAATTTCTTCTCCAGAAGAGTGGTCAGGCACTGGCACAGGCTGCCTGGGAGGGTGGTGGAATCACCATCCTTGGAGGTATTCAAGAGCCATGGAGATGTGGCAGTGAGGACGTAGTCAGTGGGCATGGTGGGGATGGGCTGAGGTTGAACTTGGTGATCTTTTCCAACCGTAATGATTCTGTAATTTCTTTATAGACTTAATTTCTTTGGAATGGAGAATGACACACTTTGGTAAGAGTAATGGTCATTGAGCAAGTTCCTTGGCTGCACAGATAGTCCCTAAAGGGTTTGCTTAGAGTGAAGTATGTGTATGCTGAAGTACCTCCTTGAATGAGGGAGACAGGTCAAGCACTTGTTGCAAACAGGCACCTTTTTCATTCTTTGTATTTATGCTAAAAGAAGCATTTTGCACTGCAAAAAGCTTTATTGTAACGGCAAAATACTGAGGATCCTTTTAAGATTCAGAAAGTTTATATGTCTATGTTTTCTTTATTAAAAGGGGTTCATTTTAACCTTTGATTGCTCTACTCTACAGGTATTCATCTAGAGGACTGAGGTGAAATAACAGGGAGAAAAATCTGACAAAGTAAATCTCAATGAAATGAAGGTTGGGTGGTTGCTAGACATGGGCAGAGGTGATTCACTCCTAGTAGGGATAGAGATCAGAGAAGATGACAAAGGCCCTAATGAGTATGCTGGGATGTCAGAGTATAGCATCAGTTTCTCAGCACTCCATATTTGCCAACCTTCTCTATTAGCTATTGACAGTTAAGCAAAGGACTTGTTCTTGGCTGGTCCCTGGTGACTTCTCTTTTAATCTCATCATGGAAATGGTGAAATCTAGGACATGCTGTAACATTCCTGTATGCTACTGAATTTTTATTTTTATGAGGTGAGAGCCTTTTAAAGCATAATGTCCCTATGGCAATAAGAATGTCATTTTTGTCGAGTGCTTGGCAGAAACCATAGATCAAAAATTTCACAGGTGATCTCTGAGTCTTGGAATCTGTATCATGGCTCAGACTGCTTTTGTCCTGACATCCTGGTGGAATGAACACTTGGCGGTGCTAAGGATAAGCTGGCGTTTTGGGTGCTTTGCCCTTAATACACTGAACTAGCACAAATCTTGGACACCCCAGAATTTCAGAGAAGCAATAACTTAGCAGTGAACTTCAATAATTGCTCTAATTTGGTTGGAGTAATACGAAGTCCTGCCTGAAATTTTGAAAGCAGGTGTCTAGGAGATGAGCATCGCCTTGTTTTGATCCACTTCCAACTCTGAAGGCTTTGTGGCTAGGAAAAGAAACACAAGGAATAAGCACCTACCTCCGCTTATGAAGACTGAGAATATAAGGAAAGAGAGGTTTATGGGAGAGAATTTGCAGAAGATACTTTGAGAATAACAAATTCAGCTGCAAAACAAAATAAAGAGTAAGGGGGAGGAGGTGGAAGTGCTACAAAACAAGCTGCTTTGTGCATTCAGAGGAAAGAAAGAGTCGTCTTGCTCAAGAGCTTAGGCTAAAAAGAGCTTAATCAAAGTCAATGCACAATTATAATGTTGGAATAAATGATGATAAAATACTGGATCTTGAATTTGATCCAAGGGAAGACAGAGGGGCCTAATGTTTTCCATAATTGATTTCAAGGCTCAGATGGGGAATACTGTGTATTATGGAAACATCAATTGTTCCATTTTCTTAATAATTTAGACTAGCTGTTTCTTTGATAATGATGTTCTCGGCAGCTGTGAAAATAACATTCTGGGTAAACACAGGGTAAAGGCGAATATAAGTACTTGACATCAGAAGCAGTTAAGAAAGGTTGCACTTTTTGTGGCAGTGTTAGGAGTAAATAAGGGAAAATACAAGCGTTTGGAGTCCGTTATTTAGTAATTTGTATGCGGACGGTTTCTCAATTACTTTATGACTGCCTGGGACTGCAGGAGCCACACTTAGGGATTTCGTGTTCAAACTGGATACTGCCAGCAATGCATAACCTTTTCTGATAGATCTCAAGGTATTTTACAAAGGAGACCAATATTGTTATACTCATTTTACAAAGTGGGAAATGGAGATGCAGTGGCGTGTATTGATTTGTTCACTAAAAACTCATGGACAGAGCTAGGAAAAGAATTCATGGCTGTGGAGTCACTGTTGCATTTAAAGCCAACTCATATATGTTTATTGTTGTGGTTTAACCCGGCAAGTGGCTGAGCACCACACAGTCATTCTCTCACTCCCCCGCTTCCCAATAGGATGGGGGAAGAGAACATTGAGAAGAAAAAAAAAGAAGTAAAACTCCGTGTGGGTTGGGATAAAACTGTTTATTAAGTTAGAGAAAAGGAAAAGGAAAATACTTATGGCTGTATATATTAATGTATATGAGTGATGCACAAGCAATGGCTCACTACCTCCCAGCCGATGCCCAGCTAGGCCCCAAGCAGTGGAAGAGAGCCAGGTGAACTCCCACTCCCTTCAAAACTCCTTCTGCATAACGTCATATGGTATGGAATATCCCTTTGGCCAGTTTCAGTCAACTGTCCTAATTCTGTTCCCTCCTAGATCCTTGGGCCCTTTGCTGCAAATGGCCTTGGCTCTGTATAGCGCTGCTTAGCAGCAGTTATAAACATCCGTGTGTTGTCAACATTGTTTTTTAGCTAGAACCAAAATATAGCATCATACCAGACATTCTGAAGAAAATAATTCCGTCCCAGCTGAAATCAAGACATTTATTCAAAAAGGACTCTGCCCTTCCTTCATGGTTGCCATGAACTCATCTGCTGTTATACCCAGCATTAAGGGCAAGGCCTTCTGCTCAGGTAGAGTGGGGAAGTTCCTCTTCAAACCCTGAAATTTCTGACCTATGTGCTATTATCTTCAATGCATGTAGCCACACCTCGTTGCCTTACAGAGCTGACAGGTACTTCTGCAGCATTCCAAAGGTGAAACTGCCTCAGAGAGATGTACCTGCAGTGATTTTATGTTGAGAACTGATGGCCAAACAGCCAAGAAAAAGGGTTATCTGACTTGAGCCATGTATTGCCTCTCACCATTGAATGTCACTCCACTGATCAAATAAATAATACTAATGATGTGTTGGGGTTGCCTTGTTTTGTCTCTTCAAGGTTGCACAGGGGTGACTATTTTTCTCAATAAAGTGGTAACTTCAGATTACAACATCCTGAGCATTTTTGAACAGGTGATACCAAGGATGCTGCTAATTGAAATGTTAGTGCCAGAAGTTGAACATTTCAAATACTTAGTAACAAAGGAATATGTATCTCAGAGCTGCATTTAAGAAAGACTTAGACTCAGGCTTAAGGCCTAAGATCTTTACGCCCATGTTGCTGTAATTCAGAAATTGCTGCACCCACGTGCCAAAGGCGTCCCACAATCCAAACAATGTAATGGCTATACACCTGGAATCTGTATGGCCATGGGTGGAATCACAGATTTTATAAAAAATTCAGAATTGGAAGTTTGAGGTGTTTGTTTATTTATTTATTTATAAAATGAAGCAAAATAGCTCAGGGGGAAAAAAAAATCCTCAATTTTTACTAGATAACTTTCCAGAATATGAAGCCTCTCTATATTGAAAAAATAGACACCGATCTAATTGCCCCAGATTTTCCAATAAATTATTTCAGAAGTTAACAAAAAAACCCTTTGTATAGCACACTGTGCCACCCAGCTCAATATTGGGTTGCTTGTTGCCATAGCTGCAGCTCAGGAAAATGCATTTTTCTCAAAGATTTATAAACAGAGATTGCAATGTTTTAGCTCTGTGTAGCAACACACAATATCCAGTGTCCCCAAGTTGCATATAAATTCCAGCACTGGGGAGTCATTCAGATCACATTTGAGCCTCGGTACGTGTAGCACAAGAATAGCATCTCACTGGTTGTCCATTAACGTGTCTCAGGCTGTCCACTCCAAAGATACATTTCACCAAGGTAGGTTCTGGGAGCAGTTTAATCCCTAAGGTTTCCAATGATGAAACTATTTGGCCAGGATGTAAACATGTCATAGAATCATAGAATCATAGAAGGTTGGAAAAGACCCACAGGATCACCCAGTCCAACCATTCACCCATCACCAATAGTTCTCACTATACCACGTCCCTTAACACAATGTCCAAATGTTCCTTGAACACCTCCAGGGTCTGTGATTCCACCACCTCTCTGGGCAGCCCATTCCAGTGCCTGACCACATGTACACTAATGGACAGACTGTGGGAGGAAGTTAGCGACTTCTGTCTGGGCTGCAGTATCTGGAAAGTGCTGTCGTATTATCTGTATTCTAATGGAAGGAAGCGGGATGAATACTGTTTAATTTGTGGATAATGGACATTCTAAATCTCTGGAAAATCTTTCTGTATGGTCAGGGTGAGTTTATTAACTGCCTGTGCATTTAGACCTTGTATGTATCTTGTTAACAGCAGTTTGATTTATGTAGGCTTAGACTCAGTACATTTTCAGTGTTGCCTTTTGCTTCATATCTGGGAAAGCTCAGGAGGGAGAGGAAAAAAAAAGGGAATGCATCTTTTCCCAGGAGCCAAGGAGTTTTAACTCTTTGCTGGGTCACGATTTTATGTGTTCAGAGTTAGTTTCTGTTTATCATAAATACGTCATTGGACTGGAGGGGTGAAATAGTTCTTTCTGGCATTAAGCTCCGGGAGTCTGTGGGGAATAAAATAATCTTAATCAAGCACACATAACAAATTAAGAACTGGTATTAGCAAGTGTAACTATTAATGTATTTATGGCAGCAATTATTTAAATTTTGATGTGAATCTGATGTTAGAAGCCAATGTCACTTCATTTCTGTAAAGAAACAAAGCTTCCATGAGAGCAGTGGAAGTATGTTTAACCTGTTAATGACCAAAATCATGGTGTAAATATTAACTTCAGGAGAGCCCATCTGCTTTTGAGCAGATGTTGTGGAAATTAGATTTACAAAAGATGAAAATAGTAAAGCAATCAGGTGCTGAACAGACCAATACTGGTAATGCAAACCTTGTTTCCTTAGGCCAGTTTTCAACAGGGCAGCACTTGTTTGCTTGATGAGTTTTATACCAGTGAAGTCGTGTTGATGGAGCCCCAGCTCCTTCCAGCTGTGCAGTTCGTACATGGATGCATTGGATGTCCTTGACGTCATGAGATTTATACTGCCATTATCTGCCGCCCCTGAATTTCCCCTGATGATATCACAGAATGGGAAATTTTCTTTCCTATGTAAACATGAAATATTGCAGGATTTAAATAATAGACCGTTTCAGGGAGGGAGGACAGTGTGACAGATGTCTCTATGAGGCTGTTGGGCAGCTATTACTTTTGTCCGGAGAGTGATTTTTTCTTGAGCCATTTCCTCAGAGTTCAATAACTATTTTCTGAAAGCACATTTGAACAAAATAATACTGTGCCTTTCAGTGCATTAATGTAATGCCAGGCCTTGTCATTTCTACTCCTTTGCCTGTAAAGTGAAAGCTGTTTGTATTATCTGCTGGATAATATATAATGGCTACAGAGATAAAGGGCAGAACAGCAATATTTAACATAAACTTTAGCATCTAAATGTTAACTACAAAGCTGCATTAAGCAGGATTTACACAGAAAGGAGCTCCTTGCTTAAGTTTATCATGTTTTCAAGAATGAAGTGTTGCTGATTAATAAGCTTACTCACATTATTCTTTTGGTCTTTTGTATGCCAGGGAGAAGCCAGAGAGTGGTTCTACTCTCAGGAAGTGCCTGAAATAACCTCCACGGTAGCTTTGCGCTTCAAGGGCTGCTTAGGGGTTGCTCTAAATTTGTCTGCCTGTCCCCTGAAGACAAACTAGCACCTCCAGATATACATAGAGCACAGCATGTGCTGGCTGCCTACCATCTCACCCACTGGATATATATTCCTTCCCTGCAGCACGATTCTCTGCTCTGCTTTATTTCAGACGGGGCGAAGCATGGCCTGGTTCGTAGCGGTAGCAGATTGTCTGCTCTTCCAAGTCAGCATAGACAAGGTCATTCAACACCAGAGAACCAAGGCCCAGCAAGTGTGAATCTTGCATATGCTTCTCATGATGCCATTTTCACTGTCAGTCTGCAAATGCAGTCTATGTCTGCATTTACCATTCTTGTAGTACCAGCAATTGGATGGAAGGAACAAAATAATATGACTAATTAGGATAGTTTTAATAGTTTTGCAGCTATCTGGTGGCATAAACTGTAATGGACATACTGTTCATTTCTTCCAATTAATTAAGATTGCTTTAGGTGAGTACAAAATACACAGATTTACTCAGTATGATTGGAATCTTGCAGACACAAAGGTAACATTGGTAAATCAACTAAAACCAAACCATTGTGATCTAATAGCCAACTCAACAGCAACTTTAAATTATACATCCTAACAAAGTTACTAACAATCACGAAAAGACTTATAAATGTATTGGATCCTGTAAGCATAATGTTATGTAGGGACATGTTAGTGGGCATGGTGAGGATGGGTTGATGGTTGGACTAGATGAGCTTAGTGGTCTTTTCCAACCTTAATGATTCTATGTTTCCATGCTCTTATAGAAGTTTTTCCTCTCTTTTTTAGCAAAGAAGCTTTTCCAGAGATTGCTTTATAGCAGGGATTAACAGTCCACGATACAGGAAATCTAATAGACGTATTGTTAAGATTTTTCCTAAGGAATAATTCCTATCTCCTATTTCTGTATAGTCAGACTTGGCTAACAGAATTTCTTAGATTCTCTGAAAAAGTCATCCAGAAGAATATTTTGTATAATGGTCTGTATATTCCGGGTCTTGTTTATACGAGGAGATGACTGAAAGTGCATGCAGTCCACTCTCCCGTCATGCATATATGCACATGCATCAATTCATCATGTAAATCACTGAGTTTCACTTTGAATTGGAAGATGTGGATTTAATTTATAGTGCAAGTCCTGACACATCTCTTTTTTCCTCACTGTATTTACATGTATATGTATCCGATATTTTACTAATTATTTTCTTACGGGTGGAATGAATTCCGTCCCCACAACTTCCCATGATAGCTATTATTTTATCTTTTATCTGTAGCTCCTTGAGTTTAGTGGGACACCCACAATTCCTCCCCGCTCCTTGCCTTTTTGTGTTAAGCTGCTAAAACGTTTCACGTTGGCTTGTCTGAAATTAATGTTCCCCTGAAAACAAATTGTCCTGTTCTCAGGTCGAGATGGAGCTTTAGCATAATCCAGGAGCAGATGTCATATCTGAGCAATTTTTGGTGTTGTTGGATTAATGGATGAAAGGGGATCTCAGAACGGAGAGAGGGAAAGCTGTGTGTTGCCGTGAGGATGAGTAGAGATGAAGCCATCGAGGATGTGTTCAAGATATATACTGGGAAAATGCTTAACTGCCCAGAGGTGAGCTCACGGAGGCTATCCTTGCTGGAGCAGTGGCAGATGACAGATGATATAGGCAGCAACTGTTCCAGTCCCAGACTTGGAGATCTCCTTCCTTGCTGGGAGCAGTGGTCTTTGGGTGGAAGGTGTTCCTTATGACAGAGATGGTTTTTCAGCAGCTCACTGCCTTTGCTTTTGCTGCATGCTCCCTACTAACACTAGTAGTAGTTCAAAGGGTATTTGTAGCTATATCTGAGATGGTTTAAATCGAAATGTCAAAGTACTCTAATGATATGCCAAAGAACAGTTATATGAAATAGCATGTTTTATATAATGTGGATAATATCTTTCCTGTCAAAACCTATTGACATACCTTAATTTTGACTTATTAGCATCATGTTGAAACTCCTGATTAACTTCTTCAATTCCAGGCTTTGAACCTCCTTGAAAACAACCTGTAAGTCAGAGCAAGTCATTCAGCACCAGGCTGGAAGCTCTGAGTTCATTTGGCAAAGTTTCATAGCATCGTAGAATGGTTTGGGTTGGAAGAGACCTCCAAGATCATCCTGTTCCAACCCCCTTGCATGCATCATAGTGGTAGTGTTGGCGAACAGACATAAGGATGGTTGTGTGTTTGATTAAACTGTTGGTGAGAAAGCAAAAGGAATCATGGTCAGTACTGCCTTTTGTTTCTGCTTGTATTACCATGCTGCTTGTAGGCAGACCGCAATTTCCAGGCCAACAGGCATTGCCCAAAGCTGTTTACCATCTCAGTTTGTTAAATAATTCTTAGACTTTGCCTTCTTTTTTGGAAGCATTCAAAGTCAGAGCCATGCTGATGGGAAGTAGAGCCCATGTAGTGTTGATACTGGCAACTGCTGTGGTGAAGGATGGTTTTGGAATTAAGTTATGATAGCTAGTAAGTGTGATTTCAACACTCCTTTGCCTCTGAATGGCTCCCTTAAAAACCTTAACACAATTTTTAACCACTTTTCTTTTATCCTGTTGCAAACAGGTTCACAAAGAGGGACTGCCATATGCAGACAGGCAGCCTCAGTGCTCGACTTCCTCCAGGAGATGAAACAAAACTGAGTGCTTTCCCTCCCATAAGCAAGCACTGTTGGAGAACAGGTAGAGGCTACCTAAACTGAGCTCTCGGGGCTGCAGGAATTGTTTGGTCTTAAAGATAGCCTAAAGTAAAAGAAAAAAAAAAAGGTTTTATTTAAACTTACTGCCCAGTTTAACTTCCCCCCATTAGCCAGGCACAGGGAGTGCTTTAGAAGTCTGTTGAGATCCATCTGCTGGGGCTTGCTATAGGTAAGGACATACTCTTTAATAGTGTCTTAAAAATTGGTCTTCTTTCTCTCTTTTTATTCTGCCTGTTGACTTTCAGAAAGGTGCCTATGGGTGCTACACAGCTTATATGGTAGTCCTGCAAGGGTTCCTATGTAGCAAGTGTCTGATGTGGGGGCTGAGTTCTGACAGCATAAAAATAACACCTCTGGTTCGGAAAGGCATGTTGCTGCAAGAAGACAGTGTATGCTTACCGTGTTCTTACACTGCTTGATGGCATGTAGTTCTTCTAACAGAGACAGGATATTGACTGAATTGGCTTTTGGCTTGATTCAGTAGGTCTGTTCCCATCCTCGTTCTGTTCCTTAGGCAGGAAGTTTTTGTTCTTGCTGTATAGCAAAGCAGGGTGAAGAGCTGCATTTATGGCTCCGCTTTCCTTTCCATGCAGAGCTTCACTAAGAAGGGAGATGATTTGCATTTGAGGATTGCTTTTGTGCTGGAGACTTGAGGAAAACTAATGCTGCTTAGTAAACTGTAGTCTAATATTTTCTCATCTAGATTAAATTAGCACTGTGGTTATGTACCAAAGATGTTCGTCATATAGCGGTGGTAATGCAAACCTGCATGAGACTAAAACAGAGTTTCCAGTTTCTTTAAGAAAATAAGTATGCTGCTGCTCGTAAGGTTTTGTATCTAACACGTGAAGTAGAATAAAATATTCTTAGTCGGGAGTTCAAAAAATGTGCTTCCAGAAGAGCCTGGACACATTTACAGCATGGCACCATTCACTAATAGTGATCAAATGGTACTTTCTGACAAAGATTTCCATTTAAATGGCCCTGTATATTACTGTTTTGCATTCTCTCTCTCTCTCTCTCTCTTTTTTTTTTTTTTTTCTATAAGAAAAGTACCAAATCTTCTCCAGCAGCAGTGCCCAAACAGATCTATTGGACACCACATTAACCTCATGGATACATATGCAAAACAGGAAGATGCTGAGCTGGTATGGCAGTGGGCAACAGTACAGACTTGTAGGCTAGAGAAGACTATGCAAAGCACTTGGCAACATCTGGTAGAACAAAATTCCACTGACAAGAACTAGACAATTATGACTAATGAAGCTCTCCTAAAATCCTGTTTTCTGAGGGGCTGTGCAGACTAATAATGCTGCAAAATGTGAAGTCCTGAAGGGCAATGGTGCTGGCTCGTCACTCTTTCTAGACTACTTTTACCAGACGTGGCCTGATAGTTTAACAAAATGTGCCATAATCTGCAGTAAAAACTGAAAGTGTGCCTTCTGCTTATTCGGGGCCAAATTGCCTACTGTGTATGCTACAAAGCTCTATTAATTTCAAGAGGATTGCATGGGATATAAATACAGGCAGCCCATGGTTCTCAGTCTGTAGCGTACTAAATTTTAAGCATAGCTGAAATCTGGAATGAAGGTCACTGGCATTGCAGGCTTTCATTAGGAGTAAATGTGTGTGCCAAAGTCTGGGGCATAAGGCATTTATTTTAAATTCTGGAACGTAACACTAGCAATCACATAAATAATTCAAGTGTTGTGATGTCTAGACCTAAGCTTAATGTTTGAAACTACAGCTCAGCCCTGGGACCGAGTACATCTTTAACATGTAGGTCATAACTTTTCTGTGTTCCTGTAGAACTCTACCTGAAATTAGAGGCCTGCATGTTTGGACACATGTTGCATAGGCAATACTTGATCCCAGAACCCCTGAAAGCTGAACACATCAGTCAGATTCTCCCCAGCTCATGCTTTGCCATTCCTGTTCAGCTGGGGGTGCTGGGGTCTGGTGGCTGAAGGAGATGGGGATATTGATCGTTGAGTACACAGTAATGTGGCTATATTAAGCAAAGCAGTGTGGTACAGTGGCTTACACCATACTGTGTTATAGCATAACTATGCATATATATATATGTTAGTACACAGCTACAGAGCAGCTGTGTGTGTGTGTTGCAGTGCGTGTCAGGGAAAGGGTAGATGTGGCACTGAATAACATGGTTTAGTGGGCATAGGGTGGTGGTGGGCCGATGGTTGGACTTGGTGATCTTAGTGGTTCTTTCCAACCGGAATGAATCTATGACTCTACAATCATACAGGGGTTACTTGCCTGGATCTTACCTATCTGTTAAAATAGGTGATTCTGCATATGGAAGGGCTTATTCTCCAGTACCTATGCCTCTGAGCTGAGAGAGAGAAAAAAGAAAACAACTTTGTTGTTTATAACCTGTTTTTCAAATAAACATCATAGTCCCAACATTCTACAAAAGCAAATTAGATTCATATGAAAGAGTTCAATGAACAGCATTTTGAATGGGATCCATTATGGGCTTTTTAATTAAATGAAGATAGTCATTTCATAAAGGCAGTTCTCATTAGTGTGGCAATATTGAGATGACCATTTCCTTCTAATTGTATTGTGTATTTATATAAGAGGGTCTGGTTTAGGTTTGATTTGAGTAGATTTATATGTGATTGTGCCTTGACACCTAGCACACACATAAAAAGTAAAATAGCATTGCTTTTCAAATGAAGCTGTTAAATATTCAGTAAAACAAATGACAGTTGTTTACTGTAGCTTGTCTTAGTTGGTGTATGTACACATTGCAATATGCACCCACTGCAATATATAGAACTCCAGCTATTCAAAATTCCTCTGCCCAACAGAGTGAATTTTATTAGATTGCATTGAGTTCCCACTGTAAAGGAGATGAGACACAATTTCTGTTGCATGTGTGAGAGGCTGTAAATTTCCAGGAAAATTTGGAGAAAGTGTATTTCTCTCAGCTTCTCCCACCGCACACACTTTTCTATGTGTAATGCAAAATAGCCCTATCTTTTCCTTTACTGTTTTAACAGAACTACAGTTCCCTCTTAAGAAGATTAATTTAAATTTCCCTCTTTTCCACTGTTCTTCTGTTCTATTTTTTTGTACTCAAGGAAAAGGATTTATCAAAGGGAAACACTGACCCTTCTTGGATCAAAGCCTGTGACACTGTTTAGAAGTTACATAATAGAGAGGTTAAACTGTTGGATACTGGGAAGGTGTTGAGGAGCTCCACATTCAGCATCCCAAAGTAAAGCACAATCCTGAGTTTCATCCTGCAGCAGCCATTCTGGTGCAATTGCTACGTAAACCCATTTGAACACAGAACCATCAGCAGCTTTGGGGCTGTGTGGGACATTCCCCCACGTGCTGCATAGAGTCACTGCGACTTTCCTGCTGTGACCCCACTAAGAAATTGGGCTCAGACTTGCTAACCAGTTGCCCAAATCACATGGGATTGAAAAATAGGAGAGAAACGGTAGCAAAGCTCCACTGCAGGTGCCTAAACTTGGGACAATGTTTTGGGAGCTCACAAGTCAACTAGGAAGTGGTACACTCAGTTGCACATTTCTCCTTTCCAATGGGATTGTTCGTAGCGCTCCTGTCTACGTATTGAGTTGGGCATTTCAAACAGCGGGGAGAGAGCAAGAGTTGATCGCAGGCCTTGCAAGGAGAAGGAAGCATTTACGTCCCATTCCTGCACTTTCCTTGGTAATTCTGCTTTAACCTCTGAAACACAGTGGGGGGAACACAGAAAAATTTCATGTACAAGCCTGAATTCCCAGTTCTTTTCTGCCCAAAGATGCATGTTTTCAGTTCACCAAGACCAAGCAAGCTTACAGCACTCTACCTATAATGTGGAGTTCCTTTATTCCTCACGATATGTATCGGATGACTTGGCAAACAAATGCACTGTCTCAGAGTTCAAGTTCTACACTGAAATAGTTAAGACATACATATGCAGTACATTTGTATACATATTCTTTTCCAAGAACTTATTAATATATGCTAATGTCCCTCTGGGCATGCACAGTTGAATTTAGGGTGGTTGCAGGCCCACTTACTCTATTCCCATTATTCCACCATCAGCTTCATCACTGAGACTTTTGGCTGACCCTTAGCTATTTTCCCCTACTTTGGCAAACTTCTGTGGCTTGTTAGGCTATAATGAGCTTCCAAGACAAGTAACTTCCAGAACAATATATGTGAAAATCTAAGGAAAATGTCCTTGCACCTGGTGAAATGCAAAGGTAAGTCATCTATTATGACTCCAGATCTTCTTGTGAAGTAGAATCTTGAGGCAAACAAGACTGCTCACACACTAAGCAACAGCAAAGTTGACATGAAAAGTTTTAGAACTAGCTCTCATTGATTCCTTTTGCTAACCTAATATATTGGTCCTTAAAGTAATACGCTGGTCCCTATTGCTAAACAAACCAGCCTGTATCATATTCAGGAAGTCGTGTCTGGACTCAAAGTGTTTTCCTGTTCTAAGAAGCCTAGAAACAATCTGCCTCTGGCGGGTGAGTAGTTTCAATAGTTAAAGTTGTAGAGCTTCTCTGTTTTAACGACACAGCTGCACAAGTGCTTTTATAGGAAGAGCTAAAAATGTCAAAGCAGAATTTAAAAATGTTAATTAAGCTTCAGTCTTTGTGGACAACATTGTTAATCACAGTAACTGAGTAAAACAGCAACCCTTGGTGTTCTCTGTGTCACATCTTATTGAACAACAATTCCAGGTGTCACTCCAGTGCAATCTATTCAACCTTCCCATGGAGAAAAAAAGTCACTTGATATCGGTTCTTTGGTCAGAAGCTTTGGCGAAACACATCTAACACTAGTTGGTCAATTGAATCTTCCTTTTGGCCAGTGCAGGCTGAGCCCATCGCTCCACTGTCCCTCTCTGTAACCTCACAGCTGGGCCTGGCCTTACTGACTTGCTTTCATCATTACTCATGAATTGTGCGTATCTGGTTTTTTTTAGGCCACTGGGCTTGTTGATGATGCATCACATAGTGTCGACCTTTACAGTGTGTAAAAATTCTTAGTTTACTTTGAATGTAGAATCATAGAATGGCTTTGGTTGGAAGGGACCCCAAGGATCATCAAGTTCCAACCTCCCTGCCACAGGCAGGGCTACCAACCTCCAGATCCAGTACTAGACCAGGTTGCCCAGGGCTCCATCCAACCTGGCCACGCACACCTCCAGTGATGGGACATCTGCAGCCTCTCTGGGCAGCCTGTTCCAGCACCTCACCACTTTCTGTGTGAAGAACTTTCCCCTGACATCCAATCTAAACCTTCCTTTCTTGACCTGAACACCATTCCCTCCTGTCCTGTCACTATCTACTCTTGGAAAAGTTGATTCCCCTCCTGTTTATAATCCCCTTTTAAATACTGGAAGTATATATATATTTCACTCTCCTCATTCTATCGCCCCTGTGAGCTCTGAGCTGGCTCTGGCTGTGAGCTTTCTGACATACACAGTTGCCTAGATGTCCGCCTCGTTTTCCTTACAGCAGTACTGCTTTCTCCCCTTTAATTTTAATTTCCATTACTTTGAGCCAATATGCATTATTTCTCATAGCTCTCAGTCCTTGCAGAGAATTTCATCCCACCAGTTGCATTAACATCTCTTTTTTTCCCTTACTATCAAATTTGCAGCTTAAATGAAACTTGGTTTGTTCTCACCAAGTAAAGGAGGATGCTAAATAGGCTTCAAGTGTGTGCTCATGTGTCCTAAATGCACTTTGCATGTATGCTTTTAATCTGTCTAAATGATAAGTGGGACAATTTTGGGGAGCACTACACTTTATTTCTTAAAAAAGAAAGAAAAAAGAAGGAAAAAAGAAAGAAGAAAGAATACCTTGGATTCTTTTTCAGTACATATAAGACCTCAATCCATTTGGGTAGAAAAAGTTAAGTGTGCAATATGGCATTCAGACTCAGAATTTTCAGCCCTCATCAGGGCAAGGGCTGTCTTAGCACAAAAGCATCCACCCCTCCAAAGCAGTATGCATTTCTTCTTGGAAGTATTTCAATATCTAAAGCAGGGCTGTAAGATAGAAGGGGCAAAAGTCTTTAGCAGGATCTGCTCTGACAGGACAATGGTTTCAAACTAAAGGAGGGGAAAATTAGATTGGATATAAGGAAGAAGTGTTTTTACATTAGGGTAGTGAGGCACAGGAATGGGTTGCCTAGAAAGGCAGTGGATGCGCCATCCTTGGTGACACTCAAGGTCAGGCTGGATGGGCCTTTGAGCACCTGATGGAGCTGTAGGTGTCCCTGTTCGTTGCCAGGAGTTGGACAAGATGGCTTTTAAGGGTCCCTTACAGTTTAAAAGATTCAGTGATTCTATGATTAGGGTGAGGGAGGTGATTGTCTCCCTCTGCTCTGCCCTCATGTGGCCCCAGCTGGAGTACTGCATCCCCGTCTGGGGCTCCCCACACAGGAAAGATTTGGAGCTGTTGGAGAGGGTCCAGAGGAGGGCCACGAGGATGATCCAAGGGCTGCAGCACCTCTCCTATGAAGATAGGCTGAAGGAACTGGACTGGTTCAGCCTGGAAAAGAGAAAGCTGCCAGGAGACCTCATTGAGGCCTTACAGTATTTAAAGTGGATTTAGAAACACAAAGGAAAACAATTTCTTACATGGGTAGATAATGATAAGATAAAGGCGAATGGTTTTAAACTAAAGGAAGGGAGATTTAGATTAGATGTCAGAAGTTTTTTACTGAGAGAGTGGTGAGGTGCTGGAACAGGCTGCTCAGAGAGGATACGGATGCTCCATCACTGGAGGTATTTAAGGCCAGGTTGGATGCGGCTGCAGGCAATCTGATCTAGTACTTGATCTAGCATGCAGCAGCCCTGGCTGTGGCAGAGGGGTTGGAACTTCATGATCCTTGAGGTCCCTTCCAACCCAAGTTGTCTTATGATTCTGTAATTCTGTGATTCTACAGGGCAACACAACGAAAGCTTCAGTACATGACAAGGCCCTACTGCTTCTGTGTGGCTCCAGGGCCACCAAAAAGTGAAGCACATCAGCAGGAATGAAGATTGGAAGAAGTGTGCACGTGCCTGTGGGTATGCATGGAAATTAGTTATGCCCTGCATCCCATCCTCCTTATTTAGGAATGGCTACCACAGCAGCCACGGGCTTTCTGCAGCTTCAGAAGTTGATCTCATGTCTGTCGGTCTTATCTTCGTGTCTTTATAAATATTTATTTACCTTCTATAGTACTTATCACTGTGACACTCAGACCATGAGAGTGCTTCAGCAGATAGTTTGCAAAACCTCGTGCACCTGCACAAATATATTCAGCACTGCAAATTAACTTCTATAATAGCGTGACACAGAGTATGAACTGGGTTTTTTTGTTTTCTTTTTCTTGCTGGTAAACTCCATTAGACAGTAGACAAGTAATTTCTATTCCATTTCTGCACATGAAATACAAAAGGATAGGTATTTACCAGAAACTTCAAACAACTCCTTTGTAAACGTCCTTGCAGTGCCCCAAAGCAGAGGTAGTTCTGCTTCCAGTGTTAGTCATGATAATGTGTGTCGTTAGTTCAGAAATACTGAAGTGTGATACCTCAAAAAGAACCATTTGAAATCAATAGATGGCTTTGAAGTTTCCCTTTTGGTATCAGTGCCTGTCTGCAGCCTCTTTTGGCTTGCATGGAAGACTCCTCATTTCTCAAGGGACGCGCAGATACTACACACTGCAGTGATTCTGACCACCGTTATCAAAATCAGATCATGCTAGCTGCTATTTAAAATAATTTTATTGGAAATTTATCTCTGCTTAAACCATCTCATACAAAGTTATTCCTTTGTTGTTGGTTCCTTTCTTTGACTGCTCATAGATCTTTTGCAAAGTGTTTATCTGTGTTAATGTAAGAATTCGATAGTTGATTATATCTTAGGGAAAAAAAAAAAACAAAAAAGAATCGAAAAACATAGTACTGCTAAAGAACTTTCTAGTAGTTAACCGATACGTTTTGATTTCAAAAGTGATTTTTTTGCAACTTTTTGTTTGTTGTCCTCTAGTTTCTGAAAGCTATCTGAATAGAAGGCCTTTAATTAACAAATTTTTGCATCAATCTGCTTTCACAACTGGGACCCCAATGGTGTATCAGCTTTAATTAAATGTTCTCAGCACCTCCATAAGATGGCAAGGCATGATTGTGAATATATTGAATGTGGGATTTCCAAAATCCCACTCTGTTGATCTAGTTCTCCTCTGACTAGAGTCGGCAATTAGCATTCTCGGTGACTTGAATTAGAGCAGATGAAAGTCAGAAGTGAATGTTTTTGCAAATCTTACTCTATCTGAAATAATCAGTTCACATGATGGTCAGTAATTGAACTAAGGAATCCAAATCTCATCCTTCTGTAATCTGTTTCATAGCGTTTTTCAGTAGTTTTACAGACTCTGGATTCTAAACTTAAATTGTATTTCTACAGCATATGCTTATTAGTGCTGTGGTTATTGCACTATACATAACCTGTGGCAACAATAGATTGAGAACAAAGAAAATTAAGAATTTTAATGGTTTATCAGTCTCATAGTCTGTTTCAACTATTCCCAGGAGGAAATGTGCCCACGATGAGTTAGAGGCTGTCATTACAATGGGGTTTGGATTTATTCGTTAGCTGATTGTAAGTCTACATGAATTCGTTCATTGTTTGCAGTACAAGAAGCTTGAATGCTGAAATGATGTACCTGTAGCATCAGCTGTCATTTCTTTGCCGGCTGAAAGTAAGCAGTCCTGTAAACACTCAGTGGTCAATGCTCAACGCTCAGCATCAATGATTTCCAGTTAAGTGCTGAAATTGACTTAGGTGCTAATAAAATAAACTTGGACAGCTGGGAAATGAAGGGAGGGAAAAAAACACATAATTTGCCTGAGCCTATTCTTGTAGTCTGTCAGATTTTAAGTGTGGTTCACTACGTTTTGGTCCTGTGATCCAACTGGTAGAGTTGGAAACTTCTCCAAAGGAGCCGTCTATCCTTGCTTTGGAGCTTGTAATGTTTGACGTTTCTCTATGTAAGGTGCTGGGCATCACATGAAAACAGGACTGTTTATTTTATGCTTCCAATTGGATAGAAATGGGACTAAAATTGTGCTGAGGACACCTTCAAAGTTGCACTGAAATGAAGTTATTTGCTGTGAAACGCTGAAATGATGGATACTGCCGGATGGGTACTGAAACGACAGATGTTATTGCAGTGTTTAAAAGCATTAAAGGAAACAACACCAAAAGTAAAAAAGAGATAAAGCATCACTTCTACATGGGAGTAACTAATGTGCTGTAGCCCAGTTTGTCGAACTGCTCCAGGAGGCTGTATCTAAAACCTGATGATCTCAATGACCTCATTACAGAGAGAATATTGCAAAAACGGAAAAAGCAGCACTGAGGGCAAGCTGATCATACATAGATACACACAGAGATAGAGTGGAGGAGCCAAATCTCTGCATGGGGGAAATTAAAAGAAGACCTTGTGAATGAAGAGGTGTGATGCGTATCGCCAGTCCTGCATGCCTACTGCAGTGTTTCTTCTCCATTTACGGTGTGTATCCCTGTAATAGGTTTTTGTTTTCCTCTTAATGGAGCACCAGAAGGGAGATGGATGCTCTGTGGAGATGAGATTTACTCATGTTCAGAAAATAGCAGATTAGGAGCACTGGAGAAGGGCAGTGACTTCTTGAAATCTGCTGTAAAATGCAGCTAGTGGCGTGTGTGGGAAGAAGGGGATTGTTTTTGCAAAGCTAGCACTTGTTTCCTTCTAGTTTTCTCAGTTGGGAAGTTTTCACCTTCCATCAATTTTTCAATCATCTGAAGCATGTGCATAGAGCGCTTTTCTTATGTGGTTTTCTCTGCCCAGAATTACTTGTTCTCATCTATAATGACACTGTAGGATGATTAGCAATAATAACGCTTTCCTGAACGATCCTTCAACCTTTCTTTGTTCAGAATGCATCCATCATGGATGATGTTGGCAGTCTCCAGCTGTCTGCAATACAGAAGACCACCACTGGTGCCATGGTCGCTATGTAACGTTATCCATATGGATGAAATGCAAGCAGCACCTTTTTTGTACTCTATAACACAGAGCTTCCTAAATTGTGCTTTGTAGGTGGCTGGTGCAGAGCTGTTCTGTGAGATCAGCTCCTCCTTATTCCCAGCAGCTAGACTACATACATAGAACCCTACTCATCTTAAACACTTTCCTAGCGTTACTACACAAGCTGCTGCTATAGTAGCACTGTCATCTGATCATCCATAAGGAGCATCTGAAGGATTGTGAAAGAAGAAGAGGAACAGGATTGTTCCGAATGATCCAGCAGCAGGGTCCAGAAGGGGAAGCTTTCTACTAAAAATGTGTGCTGCGCTTAGATAAAATACTAAAAGCCTTATTCTAATCCTAAGTCAGAGATCAATCTCATAAGCTGTTTGACGGTGGAAACTGACTAATCATCTGAATAAAACTCAAAGCCACTGAACTGCAAGAGTAAGAAGCATCATCTGGTTCTTTTTGTTTGGTTTGGCTGTTGGTGATTGTCCCTTCCCCTCCCCATTGTTTCTTTATTCATGTCCTTCCCCTCTCCCCCACCCCCCTTCCCAACTAGAATTGAAAAAAAATACATTAAAAGATTGCAATGCTGGAAACTTGTGTAGGAGATAAAAACTGTGAAAAACTTTTGGATCATACCGATCTCTGAGGTCTGGATTTAGGACTTGTTACATGGCTTTAGGGCAGTACTGCTCAAGAAATACAAATCTCAAAACTTAGGCTACTGTACTTGGCTGTGATTTGGCAGAAGCTTCTCCCACGTTAGGGGAAAGCATATTCCCTGTTTGTCACATTTTTAATGCATTCCTCAGAAGTTGAGGAGTAGGCAACTTGTTGCTGAGCTGCGCTGAAGCCTGGCTGCATCTCTGGGGGCCCTCTCCAATGTAGGTGACACAGCAGTAGCAGTGAGGTCGTGCTGTTACCAGTGGGAGAGCTTCTGAGATGCCAGTGGGTCCCAATAACCATGTACAGGCTGTCCCTTCACAACACTGCTACCTTAGTTGAGGCACACTGAACACAGCTCCTGTTGGCAACAGGGATGCTGCCTAAGGGTTGCTCTAAGACAGATGGTTAATGGTGGTAACTTTATTTTCTGCTTTGGTGTTCAGGGGCTCTTTGATTGGCCTCATGCATCCTGTAGCATATGCATGTTTGCATATATGTTTGTGGTAAGTTTAAATATATCCGTCAAGTGACCACTAAGAAGGCACATTATCAAGAGATAAAGAGGAGATGTGATTGACTTACTAAAAATTATGTTGTGGGTGAAGCGCTGTTTTGTTTATAAGCATCAATCTTAAAGTGAATGTGAGAACCATGTGAACAGAATCACAGCATCACCAAGGCTGGAGAAGACCTTTAAGTACATGCATTACTCTTACAGCTGGTGTATGGGAATTGCTAAGTCATGGCCTGAAACAATGATTGAGTGCCTGATAAAGGAACATAGCCAGCCCTGGGAGCACAGGTGAAAGCAATTCACCTGCATGACTGGAAGAGGTGGAGCCAGGTTCCACCCCTCCCCAAGCCTCATTTAAGGGCTGGCTGCCCTAAGGGAAGGATCTCTGCCTGGACTCCTTCCGACTCCTTCCTGTTGGGGTATTCAGCAAGCCTTGCTCATTGGGACAGGTAAGCAAGTCTTTCTTTCAAATCTTTCTTTTGTTAGTTTGATTGTGACCATTACTGTTTTTTTGGTTAATTTAGGACTGGTTATTTGCTGTCATCTTTCCCTACAACTGGTGAAACAAGCCATCCAGTCCAACTGTCCACATATCACCAATATTTCCCACTGAACCATGTTCCTCGTCAGTTCAGTCTCATTAGCATCATTGATTTTTGAATACCGATGGCACTCTGAGGTACTGAGGGAAACTGTTCTCAGTGTTTGGTGCAAATGTGGAGGAAGTGATGGAGCATTCCATGTTTTAGACTGCTGGGCATTGTGCTATGGCTGTGTGATGTTCTTGGTAAATTATGGTCTGTTCAGCAGTAGCTGTAGGGAGAGACAAAACTTAAATTCAGGCCAGCTGTGAAAGTTTTCTGAACCATTCTGAATTTTTTTTTTTTTAAGATTTATGGGAGTTCTACTTGCAGAAGGAGAATGTGCTGAAGATATCTTAAGGGAATGGCTAATAGCTTGTGACAAATCTCTCCACAGAGCGAGCCCTCATTTGACCTGGGCCATAGAAAAAGGCTGCAGGCAACTTTAGGGTATTCACCAACCATTTTGCTTTTACAGATTGGGTGATGCATTTCTTCTGGAGTCAACTCTGTGTAACTCTCTGAGTCTATCAACAGTTGTCAGCATCGAGCTTTAAAATATGGTGGTTGGGAGGGAAAGATGAGATGAACCTACATAAGTCTGTGAATACGCAGCCTCTCTGTAGCCTCGAGTGCTGAAGCATTGATTGGCCTCTTGTAGCCCCTTGGCAAATGAGGAATGAGTATCTACTTCAGCAAGTATGTGCAGAGCAGAGAATTCTTATAAAGGCTGAGATCCTCTTTCCAAATAGGTAGCTGTGTCTGCTGAGGTATGGATAACCGAGCATGGAATTAGCAGGAAAGCAGGTGAGTAGGGATGCTCTGAACTCTGGAGCAATTACAGCCAGTAACACTTGTTTCTTTAGAGAGTGGAAAGATGATGACTACGATTGCTGAGGGAGATTGTATCACTTCATAGTTAATTTAATATTTGTGATAGCTCATGTGCAACTACCACAGTGTCTAGTGTAATTGAGAATAGATGGTGCAAGTTGTATTGGAGTTAGATAGTAGATAGTCATGATATTTTGTCTTGCTCCACAGTGATTTAATGCATTTCAGTTTAAACCCTGGTTTTTCAAAGAATCAAATCCCACTTGGTTCATGCACTTTTGTTTTCACTGCTTGGAACCACAGAGATACTAACAGCATATGGGGAATACAATGCATGTAGTACAAAAAAACATTTCCCATGTGAAATGTACTTGAAAAACTTCAGGCCTGGAGCATCACAGTGTCTCCTAGTACAGTTGATGGTTGAATTGGATGGTCTTAGAGGACTTCTTCCAACCCTAATGATTCCATGATTCTGCAGTAGTTAAAACCCTCCTCGGTGTTCACCTATTCCAGAAGGAAGCTTCAGATGCAGTACTGCATGGTGAAGAGCAAGTCCTCCACTCTTTGCTGCTGCTTGTCATCCTTTGTAAGTGGGAAGTGCAGGTGGAGAACCTTCAATGGGAATAGTAGGCATTTGCAAAGCAGAAATGATGCTCGCTGCAATGCTGACAAGTCACATTGTTCTCTCTGTTTTCTTCACTTCGCTGCTCTTCTTGCTTGAATGGAAGTTGCATTTTATTTCTCTGCCCATCTCCAAAGTGGACTGATGAGAAAATGTGCTTTGCGAAGATGGGCTTTTTAGCTCTGCTGTGGGGCAGAGAGTAAGAAATTGTGGAGTGTACGAGGCAAGCTTCCGTCATAACAGGAAACAGTGGAAATGGGATTCCAAAACTGCAGAGAGGTACATAATGGTGCTTTTCAGATGACTTCAAAAATACCTCCAATGGCTTCAGATCTCCCGTATGTAGGAGCTGGAACACTTACGTTGCACTGTGTCCTTGTAAATAGTCTACTGACAGGCACCTTGTAACCCTGAGTAGGTTCCCTAAGCTTTATTACAGACGTGGTTTAATTTGATGTTGTTATCTTGCCAAAGTGAAGAGCTTTGCAGGTCTTTGAAGAGAGGCTGGAAATGAGCTGGAGTTGAGCATTCCTAAGGTGTCTTGGTGAGTTTACTACATCTTTCCTTAGATACCTGGAACCTTTTTCTTTCTCTCCATTGCTAAGGCCCTTTTTACAGTTACTGTCAGCATTCCCAGTTGAACTGAATAATTTACCCTTTTAAACTGACAGCAGCTGTCATTATGAAAATTGCAGGGCCAAGTTTGACAGTATTCACACAATAGGGGAACTTAAACTTTTAACAGTCTTCGAGAAAGCCCAGACTTTTCAGCACATCTTGTCAGTCAGTACATGAGCTCATCTCTTCCTTGTGAAAAGTTGGCAGATTAGAAGATTATATCTGACAGATCTGAAACAGCACTGATGACATCCTCCAACAATAATATCTCTGCAAGGGGGAAGAGGGGAAAATGGTATAATGAAAAAATCATCGTTAAAATTTTGGTGAGCATTTAGCAAGTTGAAGGATGCACAGTGCTCGTGGCTAGCTGTGGATAATTAATTCCTTGTGTGTGGGCTAAATATCTACAGCTCTTAATCATGTAGGGATTACTGCTGGCTTGCTGCAAAAGAATGTTTCTTAAGTTTTAAGGCTTCTTACAGCGGAAGAAGTTGTGTCCTTTCATATTCATTAGCGCTTGGTATTCTGACACCAAGGATAAATAGTGGAACATGTCTAAGGCAAGCAGTGAGTATGTCTGGCGTTGTGGAGCTGTCTGGCACTGGAAACAGGCACGTGGATGGAAAGTGACTTCTTTGCATGACAGAGGTGTGACTGCAGTGCCCACCCATCCAGGTGGGCCCATTGTCATCTTTTTCCTCTTCTCACTTTTGGCGATTATAGTCACAAACATATTTTTTTTATGCCAGGGTTCGTGGCTTGGTTTAATGCATGGAGTTATTAGTTTGTGTCTGTGGTGAGAATGGAGTGGGATGAAGGACCAGAAACCTCAGAAGGATTCTACTTCCACTGTTCTTGTGTGTTCCCATCTAAAACAGAAAACATGGCCTCGGTAGAGGCCAGTGCAGCCTGAGTAAGAAGTACAGATTGCTTCAGCATCCTTATTAGTATCTTAATACCTTATCCTTTACTGTCTTACCTTCTTTCTATCAATCTCTCCAGCCTTGCTTTCCTCTCTGAACCAGCCGTACTTGGCTGTTAATGCAAAAACAACAGAAAAAGTCTTTATCTGACCATGTTTGTGCTGAGGGAGGAAGATATTGCCACTGAGAAATATGGCAACTGTTTGTGCCTTTTTCTTACAGTATTCCTTTGTTAATTCCCTTTCTAATAAACCCAGTGCTACCTCTCATTGCCATATTGCCAAGTTCAGCATCATCCTACTCGCACTCAGCGCTGGTGCAAGAAGACATTAAGGGATGTTAGCGCTAAGGATGTTTCTTGTTAGATAAAACAACAGAACACTGAGGTTCTAAGTGATGTAAACACCATTTAAAATCCTAAAACACTAATGTACCTAAAACCTACTAGCATGTTTTCTGATTTGAGGTAAAGCAGTCACAGGAAGCAGTGGGTACATCTCCAGAAAACCTGAAATGCCATTGCAGCTCAGCTGCCCCTGCAGACTGACAGCAGGCTAAAATACTCTCCATGCTGTTTTGTTGGCAGAAACTGGTGTTTTAGCAGGTGAAGTCAAGGCGCTCTCTACTGCTAAGAAAGAAAGAGGTGGAGATGCTGACTCTACTTTGTCCTGTTTGTACAAGGCTCCTCATTATGTTTGCTTCTGGACCTAGCACACCACACACTGAACCAAGTTCTCCTGTTCTTCCCAAGGCCTATGAGCCTGGATAGGTTGAGAGTTGGGCAGAGAGGAACCTGATGAAGGTTCAGTAAGGGCAAATGTAGAGTCATACACCTGGGGAGGAATAATCGCATGCATCAGTACATGTTGGGGGCTGAGCTGCTGGAGAGGAGCTCAGCAGAGAAGGACCTGGGTGTCCTGGTGGCCAACAGGTTGGCCATCAGCCAGCAGTGTGACCAAGAAGGCCAATGGGACCCTGGGGTCCGTTACGGAGAGCATGGCCAGCAGGTTGAGGGAGGTGATCCTCCCCTCTGCTCTTCTCTGGTGAGGCCATACCTGGAGCACTGGATCCAGTCCTGGGCTCTCCAGTTCAGGGAGGACAGGGAACTGCTGGAGGGCTGCAGGGATGATTGTGGACCATCTCCCTCAAGAGTAAAGGCTGAGTCTGGATGATCACTACAGATTCCTTCCAACCCCTGTGATTTTGCAGTCCATCAGCTGGTGTTCTCTGTAGGCTGAGAATTTGTTGCAAGGAATGGTTAGAATTAGGTATTTTGTTTGCTTTGCTTGTGACATAGATTCATTGCTTTAGACAGATAAGGAAAAAAAGAAAACAGATGTATTTTTTCCAATTAAAGAGGTTGATAGTCTCATAAGTACTGAAATGAATGGATCGTAAATGCTAAAACACCTATTTCATTCAGCACAACCAAATGTCCGAACAGTCTCAGAATGAAGTGAGAAATCTCAACCAGAACATTTTGACTTATAAAGTAACTCCGTCTGCGTAGGCATGTTTGTATGAACTGTTCCCAGTTTTAATGAAATTGTACATTCTGACAGAAAGCTGTTCCCTGAAATGTATGTGCTTGTCCTCACTCGATAGTGAAAGCTCTCAAGGGCCAGGACTGGGAAATTCTTAATATTTTTCTTTCAAGTACATAGCATAAAACCCAAACTGCCTCCTTCAGCTTAGCTGCCGCAGATAAAAGCGGTGTCCTTTCAATAATTAGGAGAAGGAAAAAGGTTGGTGAATCTGCCCACGGTCTGCGTGCTCTGTATTAGGCACTAATGAAACCAGTTATGCTGATGGTTTTGCAGACTATCTCCATAGTTACCTTTTTCCCAAGAGATAGAAGAAACTGCCTGATCATGTAGTGGCTGCTTCCTATAACCAGCGGTGATCATCTCATTGGGGTGAATGGAAGAGGAAGGTTTCTCATCCTCTAAAATGTTATTCGTGTATCAATTCATTTTCTCACTTCTTTTCAGAGAAGGAATCTGTATTGAGTGCAAAATGGTTACATCAAGTACAAAAGCCATTAATTATTCAGGCCATTTGCACAAGTTATAAAATAAGAGGCACCACTTGGCTTCCTTTCCTTTAAAAGAAGTAGAAAAGAGAATTAGGCTTTGTAGAACATCCTGCTGAGCTTGCTGAGGCTGCTTGGTCTGTTGTGTTGTGTCCCCACCTATAGGTGTCAGTAACTTGTCAAGAGCAAACATAACTGCAAGAGGGCTGGAAACCAGGGGACATAGGTGGTCTTGCTGTAGGTGAGTTTGACCCAGTGGGCAGGGCACAGAACTGGTCCTAAAATATCTGTGAGGTACAAGAGGTAATGGCCTTAAATTTCACCAGTGGAGGTTTTGGTTGGGTATTTGGGAAACTTCACAGAAAGAGTGATAATGCATTGGCACAGGCTGTCCCTGGAGGTGTTCAAGGAATATGGAGATGTTGCACTGAGGGACGTGGTCAGTGGCATGGTGGGATGGGTTGGGGTTGGACGTGGGGATCGTAGAGGTCTTTTCCAGCCTTAATGATTCTATAATTTGATGATAGCAGTTGTTTCCCTGCTCAAGTTAGATCTTACTTCAACTAAAGGTTTAATCATCTCTTATTTCCCTTTTTTTAAGCTGGTAATGAAGCTTTCCTGTTGTAAATATGTTAAGGAGTAGTGAATGCTGATATCAGGTGTGTGGGTACTGCACTGATGAAAGCCAAAAAGATCCCTCCTCTACCAGTTGAGTCCACACAACTGCACTGTGATTTCTCTGTAATTCATATGCTCAGGTGATAAGCATCATGTAACAGTAACAGCTACAGATCATGCAAAAGCATTCCCTTAAGGAGAGTAGATGGGAAGGTGATGTCTACAGCCTGGTGATTTTTTTTTTTTGGATGGCCAATCCCTGTAGGATCTACTCTACCCCCAAAAAAATGGCAATCATGTTGGTTTTGGACAGCCCGAAGAGCAGGACAGCAAGAGTCTGCAGGTTTAGCCAGTGTGTTTCCAGTAAATAGATTAGCAGGGATAAAATCAGGAGCAGGTAAGTCATACTTAGTGCCAGCATTGTAAATTAGCATCTGTTAGCAGCAATTCGTGTTGCCATTGAGAAGTGATGAGGGTGCTCAGCACATTGCAGGAGGTATTCATTATCTCCCTGCGCTGGACTTGAAATGATCAAGATCATGTTATGTATTTTAGAAGTATTGTAGCAATTTGAATGGCTCTATCTTGGATAATTGTGTTTGTTTCTTTATGTTAAATTTACGAGCGGTTTTATGCCTTCTCCCCATGCGCCTGCAAATTTTCCGTGGTAATTTGCAAAATAACCCTGATTGCTCTTTCAGAAGTCCTTTCAACATGCTGTCTGCAACGAAGTCTAAAATGGCATGTAAGCGGTGCTTGGAGCTCACAGTTTGTGTGGGCTACTGCTGCTTCTCCAGTATCTCTTGTCTTAAGTCTGATGATTAGCTTGGAAAGCATCCCTCTGGTACCAAGAGGTGCCTTGATGACCTTCAAACTGCAAGTGGGATATAGGGGGTCACGTGCTGAATGCTGCAAATTGTTCACATTTATTTGTAAATAATCACCCAAAATTCTATCTGACGTGGCTTTGTAGCTTAGGTCAAGTGACGTTTTCTTGCTGCTGCATTACGATTTCCACATTCATACTGAATTACAAAGAGAGAATGTTCCTTTCAGAATGCAACCAGAGTGTTATACAATATGACAGTCCCTTTGGCCCTCTGAGTGATGAATGGCTCTACTCGGACTGTTCTGCGTTTGGTTTAATTTCAGTGGACACACATGATTCATTCTATTTTGTGCTGCAGAGTCCCTGCAGCACATAAGGTATCTGTGAATTTCATTTTGGCAAGTTGGTAATTGCCTGCCCTCAGTATGTTTATTGTAGTATTGCTCTGTGTCAGTTTGGAGGGAGTGGGGGAGACTGGGGAGGAAATGGTGAGCGTGACAAGAATGAAACCATAGGATGCAAAAATACTTGGGTCCAGAGCTTCAAATAATTTATGCTTTTGGTGAGGTCAGAAAGGGGCTTTGGAAACTAGCAGCAACCCAGCATGGCTAGTTCCAACATTGGGTGCTGAATTCTTTTAAATTCTAGCCTCAAGTATTTTGCTGGAGATAGCACATCCAAATGCATGGGGATTTCTTCTGGGTTTTTGCTTTGCGAGGTTTTTGTGTTGCCGGTTTTGGTTGTTCTTGAATCAAGTCATGTCTGGTGATCTGGAAATATGACTTTCCCCTTGCTGCCCTTCTCCTCCCTCCTTCCAAAGCCAAAATGTCTCATTTTTGTTGTCTGCTCAGGCTGACTGTAGATGCTTGTGTTTGCTTCTACTTGGTTAACAAGCAAAACCGAATGTAATGGTATATATGTATAAAGCTAACGCGGTGACAAGAAATCAACCTTAGTCATAAAATTAGCTGGGTCTTTTGCCTACTCTTTTGCACAACTGAAGACCGTATGATCTGCATTAGGGCAGCTTAATGGCTTAGTATTTTCATGTTGTGTAGACCAGCATTAATCACGTGGAGGGGGATATCAAATATAAATCCCCCAAACCTCAAATGGTTCCGTCACTGTCTTAACTACATGGATGCTATGAAATGCTGGCAAATTACAATAGTGCACCAGGTGTAGTACTTGTCAGCTAAGAAAAAGATAACTGCTAGTGTTCTTCTTACATTATTCAGTAAACGTACAATGAAAGAGTTAAATATCCAAGGTCTACTGGCTCAGCACCCTTCTAAGAACATTCATGTGATGTGACTTTCTTTGGCATATTACCAAATCATGTTTCTTGGAAGCCTGGTGGGTAATTCTTTTCTGTTGTTCCTAATATAACATACCTTGCCTGATAACAAAATGAAGTCGTCTCTTGATGACTTGCACAATACTAAGGGCTTGAGAGACATTATGGCAGGGAGTCTGCGGTTGAGTTGGCTGTACTGTATGAAGGTTGTCCTGTACTGGGAGTCAGGCTTGTGAAGATAAGGCAGAAGAATAGTGATGGCTGACTTGTTAGATTAAGACTTCTGAAAAGAATTGAAAAGGAAAGGAATTGTAATGGGCTACTTTCCCCTGATGGTATTGGCAGCACTGCCTTTACATTCATGCGTGTAAAGTTGGATGCATCTATTCATCCTGCTGTGATTTGTGGGATACGGTGAGCTGTGTGATGGCCTCACTTCCCCCACTGATTTGTCTGCTGACATTGAGAAATTCCTTTGCTCAGTTAAAACAGATGTGATAATTATCACCTACTTCAGCACTGTCCAGAAGTAAGTTCTTGAATTACTTGAAGTGGCTTCATGTGCAGAAGAAGGTGGAGAAAAGATATCCTCATGAGTTTTCCATTGTTGGTCAACACTTTTGCGGTATGTAGAAAATTTGTTGTAGGTAAATGCTTGAGATCCAAGTTTGCAAAAATTAAGTAGGGATTATAGGGTTTTCTTTACAGATCCTCTTGTACATATTCTGAAGTTTCTCTGCTTTTGTGCTTGCTGCCCAACATTGTTGCCTATTGAAGAATAGTATTCTTTTTATTCTGCCTTGTATGTACTTAAAGGTTGTGTGTCTGCGTGTGGTTCCTATTTGTCTCCTCTCTCCAAGTACACACGGCTCCAGGTTTGCTTTGGCTCTGTCTTTTCTCTGGAGGAAAAATAGAAATAAAAAGACATTCCAAAACAGACTCAGAACCACTTTTGTCATTAAAGAAGAGCATTTAATTTCAGAGACTGTTTCACTGCGTGCTTTCAGAGTCTCAGTTTGTCTGTTCAGTGTCTTGTATTAGAGCTTGTTATTACTCTTTGGGCTCCCTTTTCATGGTGAACTTAAATAGTGAATGGTTTGGAAGAAAGTGAGACTAGAGTTCTGTCTTTGTAGTTTAGCCACCAGGATAGGTAACGTACTCATGGGCCAGGGCATGGAGCCTATGTGTTCTGGGGCCAATTAAGCTTTTTCTGCAAAATGCAGAGATTGCTGTTAATTTTTGAAGTGAAAATCACTTCTCCAAGGAAATAAGATGATGAATCGAAGACCAACTTGACAGATCTTTCTGCATGCGTATAGGGTCAGCTGTTAGGGAAAATTTTACAAAACAATGCACAGGAGGGTTAAAGAAGTAAGTGCCTTGGGAATCTCTATTTTGAATATGCTATGTGTTGCCTTTGGCTATGTTATGAATTGGTTGTCATTTGTCGACCAATATAAGCTTACAATAGTTAAATGCTGCCTTTGTCTGTTGGGACAATAATGAACTCCTTAAATCGAGAGGGTAATTAATTTTCCTGACAAGCTTTCAAAATGCTCGATTGAGATTTTAGCCCTCATATATATGACTTGACAGTTTGCATTTGCCTTTTTCCACCCCCATGTGTAAAGTGCATGGCTTGCTGAGTTGCATTGTTAACATCCACAAATCCCTAATGCCAAGAGTGAGATCATGGCTTAATGTGTAATATAAACTTGGGAAACTACTCCTTCAAGTGTTTGCAGAGCTTCACTATGCATCCAGATGTGTCTGCTTCATGGTTAAAACTGCAAAATGTTCCTGGAAAAGGCCCTTTATTCTTGATGCTCTGAGCTTCTTCAGCCTGGAGAAAACTACAAGGAGACCTCACTGCAGCCTTCCAGTATTTAAAGGGGGGTTATAAACAGGAGGGGAATGAACTTTTTTTTACAGGAGTAGACAGTGACAGGACAAGGGGGAATGGTTTTCAGCTCAAGGAGGGAAGGTTTAGATTGGATATCAGGGGAGCCTCTTCACAGAGAGAGTGGTGAGGTGCTGGAACAGGCTGCCCAGAGAGGTTGTGGATGCCCCACACCTGAAGGTGTTGAAGACTAGGTTGGATGGGACCCTGGGCAACCTGGTCTAGCAGGGCCACCAACCTCCAGATCTCCTACCTGTGGCAGTGGGGTTGGGGCTTGATGATCCTTGGGGTCTCTTCCAACCCAACCCAAGCCATTCTATGAGGCCAAGATAATTGCACAATGGTGCTGGTAGCATTGTTTGCAAGAGGAAGCCATGATAAGAAAGGACTGAACCAGAAGTGTTGGGTTGTGCTTCTTCTATTCATGGGTGAGATGACCTTGTAACTGAATGTCTCTTTCTGGTAACAACTTTCCAGGGATAATGCTGCTTCATAGATGGCTCTGTGTAGTGTTCATCGGACAGGCTGTCTGTAAGCAAACAAGTCTCAATGTGCTCCTTCCTCCAAAGCTAGGAAAACCACACTACTGAATCTTATCAGGAAATCCAGCCCTGAGGTTGTGTGGCTGAGTACTTCTGTTGTGTCATCTATTGAGCCAAATACACGGCTCACTTGAGCCTAATATATTAGTGAAAATGGAGGCTGAAAGATCTAAGAGTTCTGTTTCTAGTTCTGCTGAGGACATGACTTACCTTCTGTGTGCTAAATATGTCTATTTAGAGAAGGTCGGAAGTACATGGTTGGTGGACTACCCTCTGGCTCAGTTTATCCATTACTCTGTTAAAGGTCAGGGGATGCTTAGCCAGCCCTACTGGATGAATACCCACTTTGATTTCCATTATAACAACCCATCTCATCATAAATCTATTCTCAGGAGGCAGGAGTTTAAATGGCATAATGGGAGATGAATGCCTTTAAGAAGGTACTGGCTTTTGTAATTGGGTTCGGAGTAGTTGGGAACTAAGTTACATTCAGTATACTGTAAAGCAGCCTAATAAAAGTGACTTATTAATGAGCATGCAGAGTAATTAGGTTGTTTAATTTAGGGGGGAAAATCTCACTGCAGGATTGTTATTTTTGTTTCATTATTAAACATAAGACAACAGTTTATCAGAAGCAAAAAGCATGTCAAAATAAGCTGTGCAGAAGTGGGAAGGAAAAATGGTCAGGACATGAAAGTGGAAGAGGAACTCTTCAGAAGTAGAAACTCCTGAGTCCTGTCAGAAATACCAGGAGTATAGTTGGTTTCTACAGAAATCTGTTTCATACAGATTTCCTTCAGCCTTCCTACGGCTTCTTAACTCTAGCTCTGATTTCAGGACGGAAGCATTTGAGTCCTGAACACAGTTGGATGGAAGTCTTAATTACAGTTGTGAGATGTGATGTGGCGACACTGGCTTTAGAAAGGGCATGTGTTGTGCAGTTGTATGTGATGTGGTACTCTGCCTGCATTGATAAAGAGACTTCCATGCCCAGTTTTGAAATGGAGGATTGTTACTCACAATTGCCAGGCAGAATTTGTAAGACTAAACAAAGCCAAAAGTCACCAGAACATAACTGCTGCCGCCTCCTGCACATTACAAATGCAATTGAGTGTTGCAAGGAGCAGCTATTGTGATTTATCTGTAGTCTCAAATGAAGACCTCATATCCAAAGAGCACTTAGCATAGCAGTGGTTTGAATTCTAAAATGAAGCTGTCTTGTGCAGTAAACCTTAAGCTCCTGGCTCAGCACACACTGTCCTGATGTCACTGTAGAGCACTACTGGTGGGCATTTATTTCCTTTCTCCAGTGGGCTCTTTTTCAGTGTTCCTTCAAGTGGCTGCTGTTTGGTTTTGTTTCTTTCTCGTCCTGATGGGCTGGCGTGAGGCAAATGAGATTGAAATGAATGACCACCAAGGGGTGGGGGTGGTCTTTTATGTTGTATTTCTGCGCTCCTGCACAAGGGGCATGCAAGGGTCACTCTTAGAATGGCTCCCTGTAATTTACCAGGTGAGTTTTAATGGCCTTTACAGTACAGTAAATGTCAGACATAGATCAAAACTATGGTAATGGTAAAGAAAATATGGAAGAGAAATGTATGATTTCTCCCCCTTCCTTTCCATTAGCTAATACCTCAGAATTACCTATGTCTTTATTGTCAGTTTTCATTACCTCCCTCTCCCATGTGCTGATAAGTCATAACTACAGTCATCATGACAAAGTGAATCAGGTGAATTTCGTATTAATATTGCTGCTTTACTACCTGGGACACTCTACAGATGTGGATTGCACACCCTGCTTTTATTTATTCCTTTCTGCCTATTTTCATTCTGAGGCTGTTTAACCTCAGATTTCTGAAGAAAGGAATTGCATGGGATAGCTCCCATGTGCTGCACTTGGTGGCAAGAAGCTGCATCCTCAGTGAGGGACTCTAGAGCCAATTGTTACACTGGCAGAGAAAGGACAACTCTTCTGAAAGAAGTCCTGTTGCACATTGCTAAGAATGTCCTCCGAGTGGGCAGAATGACTCAGTACCTCCACCAAAATGGAATGCTTGGGGGGGATCATGTGCTTTCTTCACTTAGTAATGGATGAGCTGTCCCTGATTTGGATCATACAATTAATTAAGGGAAAAGCACATCCATGTGATTGTCAGAAAGAAAAGGCTGTGAGGGCTGTGGCTGCTTGGCCTTTATGCTCTTGAATCGTTCTGCTGTTTCTACTGGGAATGGTAGTGATACCAGTTCTACCACAGTCCTGTTGTTCAAAGGGCTGCTGGAATTCCAACAGGAGGATGAAGTCTCTGGTAATAAATCCTAAGCTGTCCATAGCAATGAGGAGTTCTAGCATAGTATGTTTCATGTTGTTGGCAGAAGGTTTGAATTTCAGTCCCATGGGGCTCCTGGGTGGTCCAACACTGGGTCTACTGAAAAAGCAAGAAGGGGGATTAAAGGCAAGCACTGTGAATTCTCATTTTTCTGGTGTCAAAGCAGCAGGGAAAGCAACACCATGCTCCTGAATGCTATTTCTGTGTGGAATATATAATTCAATGCTCTTTCTTGGACTTCTTGGTGCTTTCCATTTAAAACCCATCAGTCAAAAGGATGCCTGTCTTGTATGGAACGGCCTCTCAGCTCCTAGTGGGGAAGTCGTCTTGTGGCAGCATGGTGTGCTTCTTTATGTGAGTGGTAATGTATCTTTCAGACACTCTCATGGTTGGAGTTGACTCAGTGATCCTTATGGGTCCCTTCCATCTCTGGATATTCTATGATTCCTCTCTTAGCTCTGCTGTTCCTATGATGACTTAAGGTTGCTTCTTACATTGAGCTGAGCTGGAGTGTTACTTTCTTGGCCAGCTGAAGAATTCTTAACATGCACTATTAAGCAAACAGCGCAAGCATTTTTTATGGATTCCACACTCTTTGTTACCTGTACCACAGGTCTGATGCTGCCATTCTGCAGGGAGGGGAGAAATTGTTTTTAATTAGCCAAGCAATGTGAGTACCTGCTGGGATATAAAGGCCTACAGGAGAAACACAGTTTTGGTCATAGTACACATTGATGCTGGCTGTTAATGAATCAATAGAAGTTGCTTAGATTTGTATGTGATTTGTGAATAATAGGGTGTTACATAAAACTGGAAATGGACAATGTTCTTTTCGTATTCTGGCTTTTAGGAGCATTGGAAACCTTTTGACTACAATGGCTGAAACAAGTTCTGACTCCTTTTGTAGTAAGAAGCAGGTGTTCTCTTCCTCCAATATTAGAGGAAAAATAAATCTGAAGCGGCAGAATTTCTCTGGGAGGGAAATTCCATCTTCTGGGGGCAGCTCTAATACTGGCTGGTATGTTTTTCTATATATTCTCTAGTCTGCTTTTTTTTCTGGTCTCCAGGCTCACTCTGTATCTTGAATATAGCTGTTTTGGGTCAAGGAGTCAGCTTTCTGATGTGTCCATATGATGTCTATGGATGCTGATGTGCAGATGGGGGCTGAAGTACTGACAGAATGTCAGTGCTAAATAAGCAGTGGAGGTGTATGATGGATGTGTTGAGCTAGGCTTGCGTGCAGTGACTGATGGAAACACATTTGGCTAGGCTGTAGCTAAAGAAAGACTTAACTCCTAACATTTTGATTAACCAAAGAGTTCCACTGCTTGGTGAGACAGAAGAGCAAGCATCTTAAGTATTACATTTCCATAGATGTAAACTAGCTAACTTTCTTGCACGGGGTGGACTTGAAATTCTTTGCAGTGTGGATGTACCAAGTTTGACACAAAGGTCATTTGATGGGATTTTGTATTCCTAATTGAGCTGTTATCTCATCACTTCCATTTTCTATGTGCTCATCATTTATGTTAGTGTCATAGGGAAACTGGGGGGGAGGTCTAACCTCACAAAGAAACAGCTGGTGGGCTGGGGAGAAGCAGTAAGAAAAAACAGAATGGAAAGTATTAGAACCACAGAATTGTTAATGTTGGAGAAGACTGCTGGTGTCATCTTGTCCAACCATCGACCAGGTGGGAAAGAGAAGCAGACAGTGATGCAAGCTGAAGAAGTCAGGTCAGCTGTATTTTGAATTATACCCATTTCATTATGTTGGCTCATGCTGTTGTGATCAGGAGACCTAAGGATATTTTCCAGATGTGCCTCATTGACTTGAGTTATACTCTCTGTTGTGTTCCCCTGTGCTGCGGTACCAGATGTGGAGCTTTCACACTTGTCTTGACTTTCTATCTTTGTGTCCCTCATCTACCAAAGATCACAGCTTTCCTGGAGCTCCCTGCAAGCTGACTTTAAGGGGCAGCATTGCCAAACAGATTGCTGGTTTCGTGCCCCTTACAAAGAAATCCCTTATTTCCTCATGCAAAGGCATACCTAGATCACAGTGTGCAAATCTTTCCTAACCAGTTTCCTCAAGTGTGCATTTAGCAAATCAAGGCAAGGCTGAGCCCTGCTGTTCTCATATATCCTATTCCCCAGCCACCTCTAATGTTTTTCTCAGTACACAATAGTGGCAGTGCCATCTTTGCTACAGATATCTCCATTTCTTCTTGATAAGTATCCTCCAAAAATATTCCCACTTCTGTGGTTTGTTACTATTCCCCTGTGGCAGACTCCGTCTGCGCAGTTTTTAATGTAAAGAATCGGATGATTAAATATTTGACAAGTGCATTCAGCACTGAAATACTAATAAATTGCTTTCTCTCTTGGGGTGGAGGGTTATTTTTTCATTTTAGCAGCAGAAGGAAATAAATTGGGGGGGGGGGG